>APFE031153548.1:64939-107966 GCA_000404065.3 Pinus taeda | reverse complement strand
TATTTATGAAAAATTGATAATAATTTTATTGATTAATTGACAAAAATAAATATATCTTCCTTTTTCAGCATGTAAAAAAGAGCATATCTTCCTTCTTTAAATTCAAAGATAAAACCGATGATAAAATTATTTATTTACTTAATTTTAAGTCATAATTAACATTCTCATTGATACCATTACCAATATTTAAGCCAATAATAAAATTACCCATTTACTTATCATTACCAATGTTTAAACCTTACTTTTAAGTCATAATTAACATTCTCATTGATACCATTACCAATATTTGAGCCAATAATAAAATTACCTATTTACTTATCATTACCGATGTTTGAAATTCTCATTGATACCATTACCAATTTTTGAGCGAATAATTAAATTACCTATTTACTTATCATTACCAATGTTTGAACCAATAATAAAATTAGCTATTTACTTAATTTTAAGTCATAATTAGCATTCTCATTATACCATAGTCAATCTCTTGGAATTCGGAAAAGAAAAAAATGATTTTTTTTCTTAATTTTACGTTAATAACATAATCATAATTAGCCTTATCATTGGTAATACCAGTCCCCCCGAATTAAAAAAGAAATAGATACCTAAGTTGGCGAAAAATAACAACTAATTTCATGCAAGGAAAAGCATAAGATGCAATCCTACCACCTTGTACTTTAAGGGTCCACCTCAACACTTTGGTTCACTAAGCCCACCAAAGCTACATTTGCTTTCACCAAAGCGGATGGGGATAAAGCTGAATATGAAAGGAAGATGGTATCCTTCTTTGGTCCCAAATTATATATTTGTGTATATATGATATTCTCCTTGCATGGACATGGCTAATGCAGCATACCGTTCATTGGCACGGCCAAGTTATTCGTCTTGGTGCCCAAGATGAAAGCCATAGAAGCAGCAGCATTGGGGGCTGGTGATGAAGCGCCCCTGTTAGCCAAGGAAGTGGAGTTCACTACGGCTTCAATTCGCCTGTGCATTTTCAGAATGGATAAAACATCGTTTGGTAAGTTTTGAGCATACATGAGATTTAGATTTGGAGTTGCAGATGGGTTTTAGAGAACTATTGGTTGAATTCTATTGCAGATGTAAGTGTGCCTGGAACAGCTTCTGTTCTTGAACTAAAGAAGGCCATTGAGGAAAAATTCGGCGACTCGCAGATGGAAGAAGGCAAGATTTCCTGGTACAGATACTGAATATCATTCTTACCAGCCATGCTGCATTTTGTTATTTTGTCTTGGGAATTGTTGGGTTTTGAGTTTGAAGAATCGGGTTCTTCTTGCAGGTGTCATGTCTGGGGAAACTTCTGCTTGGCCTACGATGATCAAGAGCTTACTAATGACGGGTCGTTATTGAGCAGTTTTGGAATCAAGGACAGTGATGAGGTACGCATCGAATGTTAGCATTTGAGGATTGTGGACATGGGTTTGGATTTTATTATTAAACCGAGTGTTTTGATTTGGGCTTTTTGGCTTTATAGTTTCAGAGCCACATAATAGTACATGCAGTAATTACATGGATTGACGAATGAATTCTATGCCATTATCCTTCAGTTACTGTTACCTTTGTGTGAAACCCTAAAGAAAAAGTATTACTCAAGCCTTACCCTGATCAATTAGATTCGTTTTCTTTTATCTCGAGTTGGCGAAGGTCAAGTTAAAACGTAACTCCATGCTTATTAGGCAGCCATGTTCTCACCATGATTTTGGGATGTTTATAGTTCTCTTTGCTGGAGGATCCTTTCCAGAGACAAGCAGCTAACAATTAAACAACCGAAGCTCACCCTTGTAGATTGCTCTGCTCGGGTGACTTATGCTTGAAGGTTATATCAATCTTTCTAAGTTCCAACGGTGGTAAGTATGTTAGCTGAGCATAGTTAAGGTGAGGGAGTGCTATTACAGTGTTTCAGGGTTCGTTCTCTAACACTGATAAGCTGGAAAGTACAAATGCAGTCTATTCTAATGGCTGTCATCCGTTCTCACAAGTGCTAGGGCCTCAAAGCACAATAAGCTGCAATAATTCGCATACCTCTAAAATTGTATTGGTCAGCAAAAGGGCCTGCATGCAGGGTATATAAACCAAAATCAAACCACCGATAAAGAAGCCACTGTAAGGAATACAAGCCTCAAGCCTGTGCCGTACCAAAACTGTGCACTACTATATGGCCCTTAAATGCTGTTTCGATCATCACCGTCTATCCACTTACAACTTAACTGATAGGAGTCTCAGTTATCCAAGGCACTCTCTGAATTAGGTTGCAGAGGTTTCTATCCATTGATGTACCTACTTGTATCTGTTGGGTATTGGAGACTTCCCTTCTACATGAAATGGGTATAATTTTAAAATTAGTTCATCGTCATGTTTCAGCCATTATTTTTCAAGATGGACAGGGAAAAGAGTGCCAAACTTTTCCTTCCAAACTCCAAGCTGGGAGTCAAAACTTCAGCTAAATGTGTGTGCATGGATGTCCTGATCATCAAAATCAAAATTTTCTATGGTTGAAAAATTCTATAATACCCTGGTTTTGACTAGTGAAATATATTAGATCATATTATGTGTAAAATGTAAATGCATGGTTATAACGACGAAAGTGAAGCCACATGAACTTAAATAAATGACCCTGTTTGTAATGTTCCTAGTGTGAATTCTGAGTGCAGAGTTCAAAGGCCTGACTAGTGAATGGCTAGGTATGTAGATGCTGTAATTATATTTCTATGGACCGTGTGGTCGAATTGCCAAGGGGAACTCAAGTTATGTAAATATTAATTCTGGAATATAATATGTAATGGTCAAAGATGGCTGCGGAGAGCATGAGATGGGCAATGATTCCACCAAAAGGGAAGATGAATGGAGGCCTAAGGTAAAGTAAACCTCTATTTTTAAGTTTCAGTCTAAGATCTCATCTCTTTTTCCATCATATGCTTCTAATGAACCCATCCACCTCCATTGACTTATAAACCAATCACTGAATGCATGTAGAGGTTTGTGGGGAAGTATGCTCCATAGTTATTGGAACATGGGCTGGTTATAATCGTTATTTGAAAATGTAAGAGTTTCATTTTCCTTTCAGAAGAAAAGTCAGTCATCATTCCCCCAATTCTTTCACTGTCATTCATGCTAACATTCTCATTTTCATGTTTTATGAATTTCATGCTGTCTTCTTCCTGGTTAACGATGAACTGACCAGGAAATTGACTAAATCAGCACTGTGCAAGGGGAATTTTGTAGACATTGGATGAGAGAGATACATGTCTGTAGTTGTGAATAGAGGCTGGGCCAGTTAGGAAGCCTTCACCCCCGTGTAATTGCTGCTCATTCGATGTTTTAGAGCCAAGTGTTATTTGCAGCCTTCTCCCACAAGGCATTCAGTAGATTGGACTCCTTTCTATCTACCACGAAGAGCATTGGAAAGGAAGAGCATCCCAAGGGACTGCTGAGCAGAGAGAAGATTTTCACTGTTTTGTGTAGCTTAATGGAAGAGAGTGCCATGACTGTTTGATGGCTGGATGAGATGTCTAGAAGCAGATTGGCTGATCCATGAGAGAAGTTGGGTTGGGCAGGGTGAGCTTGAAGCTTGTAGCTTGGTACCTTTGCTCTGGTGGCCTCATAGTTTGGCTTGGGGTGGCATCTGCATTGGATGCCTATGGTTGGGTGGAAATTTTCTTGTATAAACATAGGGGTTTTGTCTCTGTTTATGAATCTACAATTGAATGTTATTTATTATTCTGGAAATATATGCATTCTGCTTGTTGTGTGTAATAATATTCAATTTGGGTCACAGGCATTGTTTGCCGTGAATTCTCGCTATCTATGCCTACATATTCCAATTTCTGCTGCATTTTATAATTTTTCACCATGCACTTAATTAATTATAAGCTTCTGTGAGACCTCCTCTGTTGGGATTATGGTAAAATAGTCTCTTGAGGGCTGGAATTTTAATGTCCAGTTTAGTATCTACTTGTCCTCTCATTGGGAGTGCTGGCTGGGATGCCACAAATTCTCAATTGATGGGTTGGACCCAGCCTATCGTAATTTGATGAATATCAGAGAATGCATGTCAAGCTTTATTGCTGATAACAGGGAAATTGGTGGTCATAGTCTTAGTGTAATTTCATTAGTTATTGATACGGCAGTATAAATGGTTCCCAGTGTAAAAGTCCTCCATCTGTCCGGATATATACAAATTTGAGGATTAAAATTTAATACAGCATAAAAAGTAAAACATCCTTCAAGAAATGAGGAAGTGTCATGTGGAACAAGACATAAAACCTCGACTCTCTTTCAAGATGGACTATATAACAGCAGTGGTGGAACTGCATACAGAGATCGAAAACAGGGGACAAACCTGTCAACAAACTACAATATCCATTTTGCATCAATATGCCTGTAGCACCAACTCACTGAGGATTTGGGGGCTGATCCCCAGTCACTTTGGTTGAGCCAAGCAACCATACTTTTATCCCGAGTTTCTTTCCCTTGGTCTCAGATGTTAGGAGAGACAAATATCATCTCTCCATAGCTCTTACCAGGATTACACAGCCAGGCCCCTTTTGGCCTCAGGAACTCTTCGAATGGAATTTTCAGTGTTTGCAGTGGTTTTCGACATAGTGGCAGGTCGAGGTAGGGATGCCACTTCTCCCCTCTCTGCCTATACTTTTATTTCCATTTATGATGATGATGTTGAGCTAGGGTCTTGAGTCGCATAGGTTTTTTTGCTTTAGTTTGGCTAAGCTCATGATCCTTTCAATCTGGTATATCTTTTTTACTATGATAACATTTTTTCATACAGGAGTGTTCTAGACTCTCCCTTAGTCGATTGTACTCTCTAGTCCCATTGGCCTATTCCTTGGTTATTTGTGGACATCAAATTTATCCTATCTAATTTTATCTTCACTTAAAGTTATATTATGGCTTGAAAGAACTGTATGGGCTACAGACTGAACAGGGCGAATCTGAAATGAAGTAAGAAGTTTAAATAAAGTTTACTTGAGCCAATGGGAAAGACCAAGCACTCATCTTGAACTATGAAAAGTTAAAAAACAATTGGTCATCTTGATACAGATAGTGAGATTGAGGAAACCTCTACTTCTCATGGTGTGGGTATCTGTTTTGAATTTCAACATTTCTTTGACTGTGAGAGAATGAGAGCAGAATGCCTCTTTTACATTGATGCCTAAAACCAGTTGCCCATATTTTGAGTGTGTATGTAAAGGAAAACTCTCATACTTTGGATGGTGGGTTTTATATTTTGTATTTCAGCTTTGTTTGATATGGGAACTGAATGCCTCTTTTACATTGATGACTGAAACCTGTTGCCCATATTTCAACATTTGTCTGATTGTGAGAGAATGGGAACAGATTCTCTTCTACATTGATACCTAAAACCTGTTGTCTGATTGTGAGAGAATGAGAACAGAATGCCTCCTTTACATTGATGCCTAAAGGCTAAACTCTGTTGCCTGTGTGTTCTTGTTTGATGTATTCTCTACACCTCATTGAGATTTTTTTTTTTTTTGGATGAGAGCACTACAAGCATAGATAGTGCTGCAAAGATAGACTAGAGGCTTCCATCTAGTCAGAGTTAATTTAACTGTAAATGTGTCAAACAGTTCCATCTGAAGCATACATTCATCTCTGTGTTGTAGAGTTCACTCGGCTAAGTAGACATTGAAATTTAAATTTTATTCAATCATTAATTTTAACCATAATAGGGATTAGGTTCAACCCTCTGGTTATTTTTTAAAGTTGTGTTAGCTGTATTTGTATAATTATTCCTGGTATTCCATGTCAATGTGTCTGTACCTTGATAACCTTTCCGTTGTTTTTCCACGGAAATGGAGTATCTAGGTTAGAGTATTAGAATCTCTGACACAACGAACTCAAATGCTACAACAAACTACTTTGCACAGCAGAATAAACACAGCAGTAAATCAACCAGTGCACAAATAGACAACTTTTTGCAATTTTTCAACCCAACTTCGTTGTATTAACAAACTTTAATAAAACAGTCTAGGGCTTCCATACTATGGATCATGGCCCTCACACAATCATTGAGACAAGAATACAAACTAGGGTTTGGTGTCAACAACTATGACAATTAATCTACTCTGAACAAGATACCAACTGACCTACTAGCTGATGTAGTGCACTTCACAGCTCCACTTGGTTGTACCCGAACACATCTGCTAGTCCTTTTCCCACTCTGCAGCAACACAAATGTGCCTTTATCAATGAATCCTGCTCTTTTAGGTCACTGAACACGGCTTCAATCTATTTGCCCTCTAGCTGATCATTAGTCCATCAACGAATCAACACATAGGGTCTTTTTGTGAGTTGTTCACAACTCCTTAGCTGCCCATCCACTGCTCCTCAACACTTAGGGATTTCTTCCCACTATTGCCTTCCTGTGCTGCTCCAATGAAGACAAACCTAGGGCATGGAGGCTGCCCACTTTCATGTCAAATGTCCTTCTCCAACAGTCAACTTGGGGCTGATTCGTAAGCCTAGTTAGGCTGCCATTTCTTCCTTCAAGGGATCAACCACTAGGCCATTTCACTTCTGCCTCTCCTACCAAATTTGAGCTCCTTTACAAATCTTGACTTAGGGCACACAAGGACACCTTTCTGCTGCCCTCTAAACAGTCCACAAGTGTCCTCTCAAAACCATTCAAACTAGTTCCTCATACACTAGCAACAAAATCAACTTAAGAAGACAAAGGCATACCTCTTCTGCCTGAGATGCAACTCTGTTTTGTGACCCTGATTCTGAGTTTTTTGGCCCACTTGTTAGGGCTTTCTTTGCCACTGCAACAGCCCTCAACTAGGCCTCAAAAGTCCTTCAACTGTGGCGCTGTCCTGATTCCCTTCTGGCCCAGCCTCTGCACAGTGCTCGGCCTCCTTCTAGGCTGTTAAAACAGACTCCAAATAACTCAGAACTGACCTAAACTAGGGCTCTGTCCAGCCTGAGGTTATACAGAAACTCAGCCTGCTTAAACAGAGATGTAACAGCTTCAAACTAGAATGGATTTGGCTCAGAATTTCTCCTTTTCTTGCTGGCTGCCCTCTCCAATAATTTGACCTGCTGTCATGAGAAAATAGCACCGCAAACAGTCCCTTTTCCCTCCTTCGCTAGGCTTCCTTTGGCTGCGGCTATCACAGAGGTATCTCCTTGGGATTCGTCGCACTTTGGATGTGAGAAATGAGCCTCCACGTTTCTCTTATTTATATGTTTTCAAGGGTGTGCAACGTCTAGCCTTTAAGGGCACCTTCTAAGTCTAGGCCGACTTGAAACTATTGTTGCAAGCCCACACAAACGCACAAATAAATTCATCTCTCAACCTACATGGCTTCTCTTGGTAGTTGAAGCAGCCCCTTGCTCCTCTAAGGGTGCTCTATCATCTCCAAGTGCGAAGTCATCAAAACTCTTCTTGGTTTCACACCCTTTTGTGGTGCCAAATTCTCCACAGCCCTGTACCTTAGCATTTGGAGTATCTCCCAAGCTACAAATCTCAACACTTCCCCTGGCAAGCTTTACCTTATTTGCAAGAGAACATCCCGCATTGAAGCATTTATCCTTACTAATCTTGTTCTAAACAAGTGGATAGAAGTTTTGTGCTATTTTCAAAGGCTTATGTTTTTGTCAATCATTGACACGAACTTGATCCACTGCGTTCATCAGCACAAATCCTAAATCATCTTTATTTGATAATTCATCGAGTCCCTAATGTCCTATATATGTTGAGACCTCTATACATGTGTATCTTATTCAAATCATGCTGCAAGGTCAATATGCCGATAAATGTCTCATGGCTTTATGAATTCTCAAAGTTGCATTGCTTGCAATGAATGATTGTTCAGGACTGCTATGTTTATAAACTAAAGTTTTTTATAACAGATTTTAATCCAATATTCCTTGCTGGGATTGATACAGCTTTCTTTTGTACGGCATATGTCTTCAGCAAGTCAACGAGATAAACTTCATCGAAGAAAGCACAGCGCATTTGGAGTACTCAAAAAGAAGTATGGACTTGGTAACTTATTTTTTCATTATTGTTTATGCATTATTTTGCATTTTGAATAATTCTTGATCTTCTTCCTCCGTATCAAAAAAATATATGACCAATCAGAGTAACCGTTCATGTCAGTTTTACCCAATTTAAATTTTCATCACAAGAATCTATTAAACCAGCATAGATCCATCTTAGCTCCGGATATATCAAGTGTGTAGAGGGATCAAATCTTTCAAGGTGTAAACATTTTCTCAAGTTTTGCACTCAAAAAAGAGGTTTGCACCTTGAAGGATTTGATCCCTCTTGGCGCTTGATACATCCAGAGTTAAGATGGCTCTACGCTGGTTTAGCTGGATTTCCTTTTTATGTATGGAATTGCATCTGGTCTGATTTATCAGTAATACTCATATGGTCAATTTTTGGTTGTGCTATTTGTTTTGTTGCATTTTTCATTGGCTTTTAGTTAGTGAATATTCATGTTTTATTTTTCTTCCAGATTACTTGTATGCTTCTATTGAGGGAAATTGGCTATCTAATCCTATCATTTGGGTTTTAAAAATACTTCTCAACATCATTAAAAATTATTATTTTTATCATTGTGTGTATTACGATAGGGAAAATCGTTAGGTTTTCTGTAATGCATAATTGTTGACTGCTTGTTAGGTTCAAGCACACCTAGACCTTTTCAATCATAAACCAATATAATATTTGATGGGCAATGTCCAGAAATGGTATAGAAGTTAGTGTGGGCTAAGTTTTCAAATCTACGAAGATCGTTCTGTCCTTATTCTAACATATTCTATCTAACAGGTCTTCTGATGGTGCAAACATGAATGGACACACAACGCTTACACATATTGAGCTCCATTGGACACGCACCATAAGAACGTGGTTTATCTATACAAAACTTTGGATTGTTGGTATGAAAGCAGATCCAAAGAATGTACATCGAAGGCACTGAAACATGATAAATCAAATGATCCAGAGATGTATATATATGTTTAAACGAGTAATTCACTTGCTTCTCTGAAATAATTGATATTTACGAAGAGTTGTTTCACTCCACTCCGATGACACACAGGCGTATTCTGTGGACAGGATGCTGGGATGGGTTAAATATAAAGCCTAAATTCAACCACCTTGTTAGCTCTATAAGGGTTGATGCAATTTTCAGGAGAGACGAGACAATCTGGGTTCCATTCTTTGAAATTGCTTGAGCCAGATGTAAACTAGTTCAATAGATATGAGACAAATAGGATTACAAGGAGCTGGGATGGGTCATTAAAATTATGACTAGTCATCAATGGTATGGAAAAATTATTGAATGTGTCAGTATCTATCAAGTCTGTAGTGGTTTGGTCTCTCGGGACTGCAACATATCTAAAAAATATAGATTGTAGTTTGCACTGTACATGAAGCATTTGGTGGTATATCCAGGCAAGAAACTGATAAAATGAATTCTCTTTGTTTGATTACGGTTGCAATCTTTATCTGAGGAACACTGCTAGTTTCGAGTAGAATTTTGGCATTAATTATACTTATTCTTGTTCAATGTTAAAGGTAAAAGTTGGAAGTCCATTGTTCTGAGAAGGTGCAGTTTTCACTGATACCATTATGATTTGATTCTGCTGCAGACCTGAAATGATGAACATGACATATAAGCTATGCTTGGATAATTTTAATAGAAATCACTTCAGATAATCTGAACTAATAAGATTTTTTGATCTTAAATTGATTCTTCCATGCGTCTTCCCACCCAAGTGTGTAAACCCAGATGTGCTTGTTACTATGCTATTATATTATGGAATAGTATGTCAGCGTACCACGCTAAATTGGTGATCAATTGAACAAGTAAAAGACTGTATCATGCTAATTATTTCTTGCTGCGGTGTGTTTTATTTCGAAGTTCACACCCATCTTCTTATGTGCGTTTCTTATTGTTTGCTCGTCGTGTGTTCATTTACACTTACGTATGTTTGTTAACATTATCTTCTAAATGGTAAATATCTCTCAGTTCCTCAGATACTGATCAAAGCCCACTAAAGTGTCAATCTTCTGATTCAAAATGAAATTGCGTTTCTGTTGCTTTCTCTAGTCTGCAGGTTCTGGTCCAACCTTTAGATGTGCCTCCTTCTGATGCTGGGGCCAGAAGTTTGCTATGAAACTTGTGAACCAAAATAACATTCTAAGTAAAGAATTTTCCTTTAGCTCAAAATAAATATTCTTGAAATAAACCACCACAAAGAACAAAGGGAAAACGGAAACCTCTTCAAAGAAGAAAGGAAGAGAACAAAGGGAAAACGGAAACCTCTTCAAAGAAGAAAGGAAGAGAACAAAGGTAAAACAGTGTTCTAGTTCGTGGTAGAAAGGATAAGTTCGTAAAAGCAATGGATAAGATTCCTTTTAACCAAAAATATCTCCTCATGGGCTGATCCACTTGTTCTATCAGGTGATGGGAACGTGCCCTCCCAGTTTAAACATAACTCATTGATCGATGTCTATTTTTAGGCTAATGCGCTGATCATAATATAATTTTGCACTTTTTCAAAATTACTTGAAATTTACGACTTTCTTTACCATTGATGTAGTGACCAGTGATCAAATTTGAAGGGTAAGTGTTAATTTTATTTAGAAGGGCACATATTTAGGTCGCACTTCTATAATGAAAGCTATTGATGTAAGGGTAAGTGTTAATTTCATTTAGAAGGGCAAACATCTAGGTTGCACTTCTATAATGAAAAGCATTAAAAAAGCAATTCCATTGACAATAGTAAATTATTTTCAAATTTCTTTTTATTTTTTCACAAACAAAAAGATACTACTATGTCAAACGCTGCATTAGTAAATGAATTACTCTTACACATGTGGTAGAGAAATGTAACCACATAAGATCATATTGCGCAGGCCTTGAACTCAGCCACAATTGAACCAACTATAGGGACAAAATCATAGTTGGGAAATTGCATATGAGTACAAAAAATAAACATATATACATAATTACATCTTAATGAAATTGAAATAAAAATAAAAATATGAAGAAACAAAAATACTTATATTAAAAGTATATGGAAGGTCTCATTTATAAAATTAAAAATAAATTCTAGCTTATATAGAAAATATCAGTGTAATTTTAGCCTATAAACTTCAAATTTGACCAAATCACTATTCTATTGTCTATTAAAACTCTTTTGGAACGCCGAGACTTCCAATATTTACACATCTCAAATTATTGGAACTACAGTCCCTATATTTGGCTGCAAAATTAATCTAAGACAGCTTTTTCTTTCAGTTATAAAATTTTGGCAGTTGTGGTCCTCCAGCGTAACATATCTTGTGCAATACCCTGTAATGATTACATTCAATAGGTGTTAGAAAAACTTCACATACAAACTTGAAAAATATGGTTATACTTTCATTTACAAAAGGCAAATGGTATAAAACTAAAAAAATTCATTTATCAAAATAGTTCATTCAAGTGCTCGATAGAGTAAGACAATGATGGTAATAAACACTGAAACTTACTAGTTCTTTCAATCTATTTTCATAGTGGAAGAGGTTTTCGAGAGATGAAAGAGGTTTTCGAGTTTTCATCTCTTTCCACTCATCATAAATAGTATTCCAATCTACCTCATTCAGAGCATGAGGTGCACTGAGAGAGATAAACATTAACATATCCAATGTTTTTAAAGAAAGCCTTGACCTATCCTCATTTTTTATCCGATTTAATTTTGAAAAACCTCTTTCACAAACCGCTGTACTAGCCGGAATAACAAGAATTGTTTGCCATAGCTGCATTAAGCATGAAAATCCTTCAAACCATTCAATTTCACCTCCACATAGATCCCATGTTCCAAACATATGCTTTTTTGGGTAAGATTTATACATAGTACATATAAATTCATCCATTTCACCCATACATTTAATGTTGTCCACAACAAGCAAGCCCCCAACACTAAATTTTTCACATAAACATGTCAACCATCTTCTTGTTTGAGAGTCTCTGTCACCCATATTTTCATAATAATGACGAGGACTAAAAAACTTAGCTGCATTAAAAATAGGTAAATCTGTGAACCTTGCATTTAGAGAGTCAATCACCTTCATTACAAAAGCCTTTCCCAGCGTAATGCAGTCATCTAGTGTTCCTGATCTTTGTGACTTTGGCAAACTCTCAAACCTCAATTCATGTACATGTACTATACATGTGCAATTTGCAAATTCAAGAGTTCCTTCTTGTGTTTTATTTAAGAATGATGATGTATGCATTGCACTTGTCCCAAATGTGTCTCTTAGAAATCGCTTATGAAGCAAATTAATAGTGATATCCAAAGTTGTTCCAATAGATGTAATGTCAACATGGTCCTCTTGAAACTTTTGATTCAGCGTATTTAATTCAAAAAACACATCTGCAAATGGATGCAAAATTGAACTTGAAATATTGTAGCCATCTCATACATTTTTTTCTCCACTAACTCCCAGTCCCTTAACAAAGCAGGCATGAGCTTAACGAGTCTTTCCATGACTTTTCCTCTAGAAATCCATCTAATATGATGAATTTGTAACACTTCTAGCCTTGTGATTTGAAATGACTCCATTAGCTCTTTCAATTCTCCATGTCTTTTAGTAGATTTCTCTATCCATGAATAGATCTTGTTTGCAAACTTATAAATAGCTTGCAACTCTTCAAAATAAGATGAAGCATCATTAGCTGCTAATGCTTCTCGATGAGCTATACAGTGGATATCTACTAAATGAGGGGCATGTCGACGAAGCTTAATAGATAAACCTTCACGAATACCCCTCATGGATGATGCTCCATCAGATCCAAATCCAACAAACTTTGTCATGGATAGATTCATGTCTGCTAAAAGAGATGTCACAACATCATACATGGACTGTGATGTTCCATCCCTAATTTGTAGCAATTGTATGAATTTTGTAGCACATGGACCTCTTCCTTCATTGGTCAAATATGTAATATAAATAATCAAATGTTGCACCATAGTCTGATCAGTGCTTTCATCAACTAAAAGTGAGTAATATGGACTTTGGAAAATATCATCTTTTAATTTTTTCCAATATACCTCCTTAGCAGCTTCTAGAAAGTCTTTTCCAGATGTTGTATTTGTATATGCTGAATATTCATCTGTTAGAGGCATGTGAGAAGTGTTTTTATACCTATTCAAGTCATAAATTGGCTTATATACTTCCAAAGGTAAATCATTTATTTCAACAAAATACATGTTCTCAATAACTGATATAATTCTCTCTTTCTGAGCATCAACCATTAGTTCTACATGTTTTGTAATTGGAAGCGTTCTTCATTTACTTTCTCCCTCTACAAGTTGCAAAGCAAATTTATGAGCCTATGATGTTGCATGGATGTTTAAAGCACTAACTTGAAGGGTTGTGCTTCCATATTTAGCAAATGGAGTTTCCTTTTTAAATTTTACACATCATGAACATTTTATCCTTTCAACACCATTAAAATCTTTTACAGCATAAGCCCATGGAAATCTCAACTTCCATTTGGACTTGAATGTTCTTTTGTACGTCTTGGATGTTGGTTCCTCTTCAAAAAGTTATGCACTATCTGATCCATGGTCCTCATCCACATGATCATATACTTCATTTTCAGAAATATGTGGTTGATTAGAACATTGAGAGATACCAAATGCATCGGAAAGTGAAAGTTGTTTCAGATCCTTTTTGGGGCGACCAAGAGGTGGCATTTTATACCTATAATCAACAAAACAAGAAATATAAAATTATAAATCAATATAAAAATACATAATATCATTTGAAAATGAGACAATATATAACAAAATTCATATGAAAACTAATGAAAAGCAACAAATAGATTTCACACACATAGCTCTGTTGATCATTGAAAATTAAAACTAACATTGATCTTCATGGAAGGTTATGCACATTGCTATCACCAAAATGAAATTTATTCTATAACAAGGAATATCTCAAATTGTTTTTTAGTAATTGTAATGTAGGAGACATCACGATTCACAAGGACAACAATCACAAAAATGGGGATGCACAAAGCACACCAGCGGTGGGTAGTTCGAGTGGGGCAAGTCTATGCAGCATGTGTCATGTATGGATACTCCTTGAGAAGAGTTCACAAACACTTCCAACTAGAGAAGAGCATTAAGATGCTTCCTTTTGTCTCAAATGTAGAAAGTGATTCTCAGCAGTTGAATTACACCCACCCAGAATTAGAAGGTAGAAATTAGCAAGAAAATTAATAATGAATAAAAATCACACACGATTATCTCCTAACACTGTTAACACCAGATGATTAGGATAGCCATGAATATTAACATGCATGGTTCCATGATTGTTATGTATGTTAACAACTACATATGGTTGAGAGTGGAAGTGGGCAACTAGAAGTCCAAATTTCAATGCTCAACAACTGTACATTTCAATGTTATGGTTCTAATTACATCACATATAAAATTATAGACATGCATGTGTGTACATTTCAATGTTATGGTTTTAATTACATCTCAAATAAAATTACAAACATGAAAGAGTGCACATTTCAATTGTTTCAAATTTTTGCTTTAGAAAAATAAAAACAATAAATGCCTCTATCTCTCTCTCTCTCTGAGTTGTTACATGCCTTTATTAGTGGATATTTTTCTTCATCTCTTTATCCGTCTTTTATACAGTAAAAAAATACATAGAAAAATGCACATATGTTTCAAATCATTCCATTGCATCTCAAGTCAACTTGTTATAATGAACATAATATTGACTAGTCAACACATATAAACATATTATCACATGACATTGTAAAGCCATCACTCATTCTATCTTATTAATTATTATTGTCCTATATGGATTTATATCTATTGTTTTTTGTAGCTTGGATTTCTCGATAATAAATTAACATTATTCATTTCACTATTGCGAACATGTGATATTAGACGTCTCTAGGATTAAAATATAGGTAGATATACTTTGATCAATGTCATTATTGTATAGAGATTTAAACAATACTTTGATTGATTGAATAATTTCCAATTTTTTTATCCTTCAAAATGCTTGTTTATATTTTTGTAAAAATAAATAAAGTGAATGAACAATAATCAATTCACTGATGAGTGTGAGTTTTTCTAGTGTAATTAAATTGCTTTGTATATCATGACCAAAAACTTGTGTTTCTACTCTAAAATATAACATTTTAAATTTCTTTGTTTAATTTAAAAAGATATAAAAAATTTATTTTCTTACTTCTTGATTTATAAAATTGAAATCCATATTACATTTGGTAAAAAAGATGATTGACATATTGAAAAATAAAAAAACAATTTTTTTTTTGTTAAATCTTTTTCACTTACATCTTATTATTCTCTTTTTACTCATTATTCTTCTATGTTCATTTCATTAACTAAACTTTTATGTTCATAATAAGTTATTATGAGAGACAATTGATTGTAAATCACTTTACCTTTAACTTTATTGGCAATGAAATTGATAATATTTCAATTTTTGTTCCCCTTAAATATCTTATATTGTGTTATTATTAAATCAATCAATATATTGCTTTGGTCCCCATTCACCAATTAGACTTTGGGATATTATGTTTTAGAGCATACATTCAATGTATCACTTTGGTCTAGTTTCATGAATTAGAGTTTGGGATACATAATTCATTTGGGATACAATGTTAATGAAATTGATAATCTTTCAATGTTTGGTCCCTTTAAATCTCTTATATTGCGTTATTATTAAATCAATCAATGTATTGCTTTGGTCCCCATTCACCAATTAGACTTTGGGATATTATGTTTTAGAGCATACATTCATAGTCAACACAAATGTATGAGCAAAATTAATGGCCACTCATTTGAAATTATTATTAATTCTTATAAATTGAATAAATTAAGCTTAATTGCAACTAGGAGAATGAGGTGTTTTTGCATTTAAATTGAATTAACTAAATGCATGAATTATGTGTCTAAATTAAAATGAGTATGGAAATTTTAAAGACTGAAAATTTTCTTCAAATTGAACATGGAAAATTTGAAGGATGGAAAAAAATTTCCAAGTTTAAAAATGTTAGAAAATCTTATTAATCCTCAATATTAAGCTAAAAAATGTTTAGAAATATTTTTGTAAGAATACTAAATTTTTTAATTATTTTATAGTCTCTAAATTAGTATAAAATTTAGGTGAATCATTTTTAGAATAAACGGAAATTCGTAAATCTTTTTTTCTTTAGAAAACCATGGAAAATTAGCTCACTTGGAAACATTGGCCCCTATAACTTTCCTTGACAAACAAAAAAAATTCGTCTACCTTTAATGTCAATATTACAATAATAAAAAAAATCATTTGAATACATTAAAAATATATCATAGATTCATCTTAACCTAGTCCAAAATTATATCATAGATTCATCTTAACTTAGTCCAAAATTATCACCAATATATGATTAGGCATTACGCTAATTCTATAATGTAACAAATATTCATATAAAAATAAATAAAAAAAATCACAAAATTAAAAAAGCCTGTGTAATTTTTTTAAATAATTAATTTATAACCAATATTTAATAAAACTAAAATTAAACAAAACATTTACTCTCATTTACATATTTTTATTTTAACTTATATTTTTTATTAATTATATATATTAATAAAAACATAGAAATATATATTAATAACATATTTGAAACATTCCATTAAAAAAAATTCACGTAATATAATGCTATTTGTGATGTCTTCTTGTTCTGGTAACTCTTTATTGATATATCGTGAAAATTTTATATAATATTTCTAAGTGAAAGGAGATGAATAAACTAATGGGTATATATCAAACTATAATTTGAACTAAATTCCGTCTCATTATATTGTTACAATCTCAATTTACTGGAACATATTGAAATCACCCCTATTCAGTGATTATGCCAAATGCACGATATAGTCATTGTAAATGGCCAGTTACCAGGACCAACTCTTTTTTAATCAACCGGGACACTGTGGGATTCCACTATTCACTAGTTTGTCTCTGCTTTCATTTTTTGGACATCCTTTAATTGGAATATGGTGATTCAATCTTTGGTGAAGTTAATTTAATTCAAATTCACCGGGCAGATTTTTGGAGATTCAATTTCTTATATTAATTGCACATTTGTGAAATATTTTATTCAATTCAAAATATTTCTGGTATGAAGGTCTCTATTAGGCCACTGGTTCCTGGCATGATACAACAAATGCAACATGTCTGTCCCGATTGTAGAGGCTCAGACGAGACAATCAGTGGCAAGGATGAATGTGGTCAGTGTAAAGGGAACAAAGTTGTTCAAGACAAGAAAGTACTAGAGGTACACGTCGAGAAGGGACTGCTGCATGGACAGAGTCTTTTAGGGTGAAGCTGATGAAGCACCGGACACTGTAACTGGGGACATTGTTTTTGTATTGCAATTGAAAGATCACTCTAAGTTCAAATGAAAGGGTGATGATGAAATGGACCATCCTATTGAATATTGATATTGATGGGGAAATAATATGATATTGATTGATTAAAAATGAGTACATGTTTATTTACAGATCACAGAGAATTGCTTGCTATACCGATCTGGACTAATCTTGTTACGTTATGACATGCATTTCCTCAACAAAACTGTCAATACTCATCAACCAGAAACCGACTAATTTTTTCAAACTCTACAAGGGACTAAAACAAGATTGTTCCCCTTCTCCGTTACTATTTATTTTAGTTATTGATGGTCTGAGCAGAGGCATTTAGTTGGCTAGAGAAAATGGACTAATTGCTAGATGCCAGGTAATAAGAACCACTGGTATTTCACATCTCATGTTTGTGGATGACCTGTTGTTTTCTAGAAAAATAAAGTAAGCAAACTACAAGCATTCCACAATATACTTTCTAGATTTGAAGTGGCATCTAGAATTATTATGAACAAAGATAAATCTGTTCTCATTACTAGTATCTTGCCTCCAAGTCACTAGCACATTTACTAACATTGATTCAAGTAACTCATTCAAAAATTGGGAATATGAAAACATCCCAGGAATTGGGAATCCACAAACAAATAAAATCCAATACGTTAGGAAGCCTATGGAATGCGCTCCTCTCCAAGCATAAATTGTGCTTAAACCTTGCTTGACAGGTGTTTGTTGAATCATGAATCTATGCTCCTCTCCAGCTTAAATCATTGTCAAACCTTGCTTTGGGCAGCGTTGAGGCACAACCCAGTAAAATTAAAGACCCAATACATGACCCATATTGACATCTAGTGGCTCTCAATTGAAACTACCAAATGAAATGGTATCAAATATTACAGACCCAATACATGACCCATATTGACATCTAGTGGCTCTCAATTGAAACTACCAAATGAAATGGTATCAAAGGGTAATTGTAAAATAATAATTAATAAGAACTTGGATCATATGCACAATTAGAAAGAAGAACTCAAAAAGAAACTGATGTTTTTTAAATGAGAGCAACTTAGAAACTGCAAAATGTAATGGTATGAAAATGTAATTTTGACATAATAAGTAATAAGAATTTGCATCATATAGAGAATTAGAAAAAACAACTCAAAAAGAAACTGTGGTTTTTGAAATGGGAGTTTCTCAATGGAAGTTAAGATTTAACATGAAAGGAAATTCCCAAATTTAACATTATTAAAATTTTAATTTCAGAAAAAATGAAATTTAAAAAAAGAGTTGAAAATTTAACAGCCCTTCTTAAAATTTTTTAAGATATTATTCCAATTTTTTTTTAAATGACAAAAATCATATTTTAAATTTTTTTGATGGGTAAAAATTTCTCCTTACTTCTCTGACGTGCCAAAGGCCCTTTGAAGGGCTCTGACGTGTTCAATTTTGAACGCTAAGTGACCCAACCATGGATAACATTGTATAAAATATACTTGTTTTAATCACTGTAAAAAGCCTCACACATGTTATCCTTGAAGAAGGATATTGAGAAGTATGTTGGGTTTCCAAGGATATTTTTTTTTTTCAAAATAGCAAGTTCAAAAATAAAAAAAATACACTGTTGGAAAACCATTAAACTCTAGGTATGCAAAACAATATTAAGTAAGTTATTAAAAATAACAGTTTTCTTAAAATTGGAAAGCCATTTGAAATAAACAATGACCCTCTTATGGTATGGATAGGAAACTCTGTTAAATAAGAATTATGAAAGAATTATGGTTTCATGTGAAAGTATGGGATAAAGTATTTTACCCTGTTACTTGGCAAAATTTCTTTTGCAATTGATAGGTGTACTAAGATGTTAGATCTTTTATGTTGAACTTGCATGGGAAAATTCAATGTTAACATTGATCAAACCTTTGTTTATACTTTTGGAAAGTGGGATAAAGTATTTTCCCATGTTACTAGATGACACTTAGTAAAATTTCTTTTGCAATTGATAGGTGTACTAAGATGTTAGGTCCTTCATGTTGAATTTGCATGGGAAAATTCAATGTTAACATTGATCAAACCTTTGTTTATACTTTTGGAAAGTGTTGCTGATATGTTAGGGAATGACAGTATGTGGGCCTAGACTTTCTCTTGTATTTAAGCAATTGGCACAAATGCTTGAGATGCATTACAATGCAAAAATGATTATTCATTATCCATTATTATCTCTTTTGTTATTTAGAACAAAACATTTTGATTTAGGTATATGCAATGGGATATATTGAGCTCATTTATTTTAAATTAAATTTGTTTTTATCTTTTTGTTTTGTTTTGTATCAAAGGGGATATTGGTAACTAAAACATATAATAATTGCCTCCACTAATGATCACATAGTGTTGCTACCAAGAAACCCTCCAGGGCCCGCTATGATGTGGATGAGATTATCAGTATTAGTCACTTCCTTTCAAGCTACCAGGGTTCAAATTGATGTGGATGAGATTATCAGTATTAGTCCCTGCCTTTCAAGCTACCCTTGAAAGGCAATATATTGAGCTTATTTCATATAAATATGTTATTTTTCATAAAATAAAAATATTTCTATCATTGGACAAAAGAAAAACATAACTTATTGATATGTAAAAAATTAATGGCTCTCGATACCACCCTTGTTTATTATCATTATTATAGAGAGACATGCATTATATTCATGTGAAAATAAAAATATAATAACATGTCTAAATTATAGTCCTTTAACATAGCCATTCTAACATGGATTTACATTTTTCTTTTTTAAATGTGAAACATGTCTCATTTAATTACTCATATTTCATATTATTTATCTTATTAATGGTATGAAAATTCAAAATCTTTGTTTTTATAATATAGATGATCACTTTCCCCATAGGAGCAACTCAATTAGTGATTGTCGTGCTATGAAGTATTATGTAAAGCATGAGATTCAAAGTTCAAATCCCTCGTGGATCAAACCAACAAAAAAGAAATATAGACATCCACTTTTGAATGTAGTAGCGGAGGATAGCCAAAATTATGGTTTCAAAGACAAATAGAAAAGTTATAATTCAAGAAAATTGCTCTGAGGCTTGCATCTTTGATGGGTTTATAAATATTAAAAAATGTTGACCCCAACCTATATTCAAAATATCCTAAGAGATAATGTGAGTTTCTACTATGGTGTCCTCAACAGTGCATAGCTTCATTATCATTGTTTCTTACAAGTTTCCTTGCTCTAATCTCATGTATCATGGAGAACATTCGCTCTGATTTGTAATTACCCTCTATCACTTTTCCGTTGAATAATTGTACCCAACATGGTAATCCTTTAACTCTTACTCTCAACAACAACAAAATTCTTCCTCACAATTCCAACCACCACATCTTTTACTGCCCACTTTAAATCAATTGTGACCTTGAAAATTCTCCTTTGCCTATTAGTGTTCTTTGGGTTTTTGCTAGGAAGGAGATTGAAAGTTCCCAAACATATCCTTTTCTAATGGCTTTTCCTATCAACTCTTAGCTGCCTAAATTATTTTACATGCTTTCTTATTGGAGAGGCTAGTGGGTATTGTAGGTGGCTTTGTGTTTCTTCGCATTCACAACACATTTAAAACCATTGTTTCAACCCTTATGCCCTAAAACTATCCTTCTTGATTATGAAGGGTGCTCTTCTCTTTTCCAAGCTTGGATGATGCTATCTTATCGCTGTGTGAAGATTGAGTCTCCTTCACTATTGTATGCCCCCACATATAATATTGACAAAGTTAGTCATTCATTCACTTAGAACATGCTGACCTACATTCTTCTTTTGTTGATTCTTAAGGTCCGAACTAGTTGTCTATGTTGATCCTTGATGGTAGTATAGTCAATGTTCATTTGAAGTAGTCAAAGTTTAACTTCACAAGGTTAGTCCCTACCTACAAACTTCTCCTTCTACTATGTATTATTAGGCCATGTTTTAACTGATTTATCATTACATAAACCTTTTTTTATATAAATTGTTTTTATCATTTATTCTTGGTTTAATAGTGGATTTCTTTTTCCTTTATAAAATTCACCATATTCTTATCATTCTACCACTTTTGTGATGATTTTGTTTAATATAAATCATAATGTTTCAAAAATTAGGTCGTGAAAATTGAAACTAATAAACGTTATGAATTAAAAAAATATTACTAATACAAAATTAAGCTCTCCAAATGCATTCTGCTCATAAGCTCATCTAACATTGGAAAAAAACTTAATACAATGAATCTATCAATGGGCAACTCTTTGAAAAAGTGTGGTACCATAGTGTGGTACCATATGTTGGCCTTTAAAAAGTATAGTAAAATTTTCAAATGTTGGTTTGTTATTTCAAAATATTTAAAGGCAAGGCCTGAGTTAAAACTTAGCATGGTGAATTTAGTTCCAAGTCTAGCATCTTAAATAATTTCATTAACAAAATAAAATCTAAGGCTAGGTGCCCCCTTAGATTTTGCTTTGACAACAAAGATTTGCAATGTATTAATTCATTTGAATACATTTGAGATCATGAGATTTCCATAGATTAAACATGATATGAATTGCATAAGAGCTAAGATTGAGAATTTTTTCATCTTAACAATTTGAAAATCGACATAAATCACTATAAGCGCTTCATAGATACCTTTAACTAAGGGACAATCTTCATTATTGATAGTTTCTGTAGCAAAATGTGGAATGTGAAATTTGAATGGGTACCATCTAGCTCCAAGATTATGGAAAAATTGAAGTTTAATAGTCTCAGAGTCTTCTTTGCTACTTTTTGGAGCAAAAAATGCTTCAACTCAAGATGATTAGAGATAAAAGAAATGTATTGAGACATTCATAGGTTCTTAATGTTATTTGTTGTTGAGTAGACCTCTAGAAAAGAAATTAGTTTCCATGATTTTATGGTAGATTGAACCATACTTCTTTAAAAAGACAACCAACCCTTCCTTGCAGTGGTACGAGGTATCAAATGCATCATTAATGAAACTCTTGCAGCAAGCTAGGTTGGTGATATTGACCATATTATCTACTTGAAGTTTCGTAAAACAAAGGAACAACCAAGAGCATAAGCAATTACAATGTAATTGTCCACTGACAAACTCTACAAGGCTAATGATGAAATTTACTTTATTCTTATAAAATATTTCTTTAATGAAGTGCCAAAGACATCTATGGCCCGCAATTATAGGAATTAGGATGAAGGCATCGAAGGTGATTATGATAATGTCTTGAGGGAAGGCTCTTCCACTGAGATATTTTACCATAATTAAGGCTCAGTTATATGGACATTTTTAATGACAGTGAAGCCATTTAGAGGAGAACTCCAACATATAACCCAAATATGAGGAATTGGGCCTCATCATAGAGGATTCATAGATTTTAATAATGAGGTAGAATATATAAAATTTGGCTTTAGTAGATCTAGTTATTTATTTTTGCATAAGTTTCCTCCACCTATCCCCTCCTAGTGGGTTTTTCAACTACTAGTTATTTTTTGGTGCGGTCTTAAACGCCTGTGGTTCATCCCATAGATTCCTACTAATATTTCATTCTATTTTATTTTCAATAATAATTAGAATGATTTGTTGGGTTTCACCCTCCATCAAGGATTTCCATTTGATTTTACATTTGTTCCCCTTGGTTAGCATCAACACTAATGTTAGGTAATAGAGCCTCACACTTTATTAGCCTTTCTCTTGATAGATTGGAACTTTGCATGATTTAGCTATTATTCAAATTTATTTGATTGATGTTCTTGTTGAAAATTAGTAGGTGCTAAGAGGAAATGTACACTATTTCTACTTCTAACTCTTAATTACTTTTAGATTTTAACTTTCTGTCTTTTGGATGAGATTTATTTGGAATAAACAAAGTAATAAGAGTTGTGCATGTTGTTTGTGCATTTTACACTCCAATTTAGATCTTATTTACCTTTATAAGTTCTTAGGAATTATAGAGTGTAAACATGTTCAATTTTGGAAATAATCTCTCATACTTGCATGTTTTCTTTATCTTGTGTTTATTGTTAGTATTTCTCTTCCGCTTTTGGTATTGTCCTCTTATAAATTGGTACAAACACCTTAACATTATGGTATATTCAAAAGTTTCCAATTTCGACCCCCTTAATTTTTTTTCACTGCTTAGGATTCTTCTTGAGTTTGAACTCAAGTGCGATGGATAATTTATTGTATTGTATGGCTCCTCATAAAATATTCAGTGACTCCAAAGAATCTACTTTCAAGACTCCAAATTTTCCCAAGTCTTCCCTAAACACATGTAGGAGCAACACCTCTTCTTGGAAGTCCTTGTTACTCAACCTGAGTCTCAAGGAAAATGTAGGATATGATGAATATGTTCCAATAGTTCCTCACCACTCAATTTTAGTCCCTTCAATGGAGCTTGCAATAATAATCACAACATCAACCTAATATTTTAGTTGGGCATCCACATTTCCCAACAGTGTTTCATACTAGACATGAAAATTTTCCATTCCTTAATATAATGCAGCCCTAATTGTGGAAAAAGTTAATTCTTGGATCTACATCTAGAATCCTACTTCATAGATCATCCCACTTTGATAAACATTTAGAGCATATTTGTAGTTGAGGTCCCATGGAAGAATAAGTCCTCTCATGGTGACAAACACTGTCTCGACACCTTGCAACCTCCTAATAACCTTTGATCAACCCTTGGGAAGCTTTCAAATATGTTGTCCATACTTTTTTCTACTTGTTTGGTACAAGCATGCAATGCTGACACGTTGGCTACAACTCCCAAACATTTAGTGCGATGGTTCATCAAGGAATTCAACGAATCTTCCTTAAACTCAAGATAAGAAATTGTGTAAGTTCCCTCTATTCAAATTTCATTTATAGTGTGTTTCCTTACATAATAATAAAAGTAGAGCTCCATATTTCTTCATTCAGTCATAGCTTTCAACTAGCTTCCAAAATCAAAGTTAATGTTAATCAAGCTACTCATAACCCGTGCAAACAAAGAACTTTTCTTTTCCTATTCTCTTAACCATCATTGGTTCTAGTTTGGAGTTAGCAAGTATCATTGGCTAAGTGACACATACACATTGCTCTTATCATTGAAACCCATGGCCATACTAATGATGAATGCCATGCCTTGTAGTACAAAAAAAATAAGGCTCTCCTTGTTGAACTAAAAAAGGTAATCGAAGAAATTTCCCATGAGGAACAAATAGAGGAACTTGAGTTCCATGATCATAACACCTCCAACCTTTAAATGGTCCTCTTGAATCAACCTTGCACTACTCATAATGGGATTTTTTCATTCACTTTCTAGATTAGGAAAAAATTTGGACAACTCATCATGGATAGTGGCATCGAAAATATCCTTGTTGCTGAGTGTTTTGTAAACTCACTCTAGAATCCTACCACTAAATCCACAACCATTTAAAGATGGAAGGGAAAATGAAGCAAGTTCATCTACTCCTATAACCTTATTGCTTTTTCTATTGGACCATTCATTAGTATAGTTTATTGTGATATTATACCATTGGATTGTTGTAACATGTTTCTTAGCAAGCCATACCAATGTGATAGAGGGGCACAACATGATGGGTTTTTCAACATCCACAAACTTCATAAAAAAATATAAGCTATTTAGATCACATATTCTTCTCCTGCAGCCATGGTGATAAGCTATTAAGAAAGTCAACCTCCATAACCTCATAACTCTATTTATGCCTTTTTTTCCTAATCCCCATTGTCCTAGCTCCACAACCTTTCCCACAAGCTTCTAACTACAACAAAGAGGTCCTAGTCAAGCTGATTGAGTCTGTTGGATAATGTTGTCATTGATGTCAATTAGATGGAAACTTGGGTGCATTGTTTAAGAAGACGAAACCCTAGCCTTGTTGACAAACCCTTTTCCTGTTAACAAATCCTAATTGGTCTAAAATCCTAATTTATGACGAAAACTTAGATTAATAAACCCTAACCCTGGTCCTTGAGAACAACATCCTAATTCATAAATCCCTAAATTCTAAAATTCTATTCCTATTAACAAGTTTTTATCTTATTCCTATTAATAAAGCCCTACGATTGTTAAAAAAATTACTCCATTGACTTCCTAGCCCTAAATAATAGAATTTCTAAATCCTAAATAAAATCCTAACTACCATAATCCTATACCTTAATAAAAACGATTCCTAACCATAAAACAAGCACCAACTAACTATCTTGTTATACTAATGACAAGCCTTACTATCCTATTAATCTCCTCGAATTTAATTAAAAAAAGTCATGAATGTTGGTCGGCTCCCTAATACACAGGTTGGATCCACTTCCAACCGACATTTCTGTCTAGATATGCTCAAAAAATTATAAATAGAAAGACCGACTCCTCAATTTTGGTAATATTTTTGGTCAAGAATACAGGGAAAAAATCGTAGATTTGAAGGAGTACAAAGCTTGTATAAAGACAAGAAAGAATTCAATGAAGAAAGTATAATTGGTTAAGAAATAAGGTTTTGTTTTTATATACTTTAGTGAATCATTTTTATACCTCCCTGTGTAACTCGAACAACAGAATTCGGCCTTGAGGTAACCCTATAATTCGGCTCTGAGGTAACTATAATTCAGGCTTGTGAAAGCATTGTAATTCAGATCTTTGACAAGTCTTCATTTCGACTCTGTAATACGCTTGTAATTCAGCCATGTCTATGGATTAAATAAGGTAATGCGAGGTTTGTTCATGGAATTTTTTATAATAGTTTGCAGCAAGCCTACTACATTGATTAGTGGTGTAATTCTATGTTAAGAAGGTTGCTTGTTTACAATACCTAGAGAACAATCTTGGAGCATCAAAACCTAAGTCTTGTTAAGAACAAATATTAAGCCTTCTCTTGAGAAGAATTTGGATCCCTTTCATAGAATTCTTTGAAGACATCTTTGTGGAAAGAAAAGTTTGATAAGGGATCTATTTGTACATACCTAATTAGATTTGGAAGTAGTTCTTTGAAGAATTATGTAGTAGTAGTTTTGTATCACTGAAGTCACCCTTGGAGCAGATCTAAAAGGTCATCATTGAAGGCATCTTAAAGCAGACCTTTTGGAGTAGAATTAAATAACAACTATTGTACTAGACTTTGGAAAGTATACTTGAAGAAACCTTAAAGATTTATTGTGCATTGAAGATCTTGAAAAAATAGTCAGCGATCCTTGAGGTAAAGGTATTTGGAAACACCATTGAAAAAATACTTAAGAAGTTGACCTAGAGGAGATGTTAAAAAGAAGACTAGTGGAAGCAGATTTGTTGAAGAAATTTGTAGAGGATTTGGTGTGCAGAAGTATTGAAGACATTATTTGGACCAACTCTTAAAGACAATCTTGGAACAACCTTTTGTATTAATTTGAGGACTTGTGCAACAGAACTTGGAGCATCATTGAAGTCCTCATGGAATAACCTTGAAGAATATTGTTTAGGTGACATGAAAAGCTGTGGAGACACCTTCTGATAATCATAAAGTTGTCATTGATGAGATAATCAAGGGAATTTTGTTGAAGGAAAATTTGCAGATATTGTCAAGGCTTGTTGTATAAGTTTTTTGGAGGACTTGAAAAAACCATTTAATATACGTTGAAGAGTTGAAGTAGATTTATAGGGTGGGTTCCCTAGAGGGAAGGTTTCCTAAAAAAGATCAGGTTGGAGCTTGTGCGAGAAAAGAGGGTTTGAGCCCTAGAGTATAGGATTACTCAATAAGATAAGGTTGGAGCCTTGTAGAACATAGGGCTTAAACCCTATAGGTTGTAGCCTCGTGAAGTCCAAGTTGGTGCTTGGAAAAGTACAGGTTGGATCCTAGTGGATTGAAAGATGGTGTCTTCATTTAAGTTGGAGCCCTAAAACTTATTTTACTTGATTTATTGTAAATAAGAGGATTGGAGGCCTCTTTGTTTTTGATTAATAAAATTATTTATTCTATATTTTTCATTTTGTGTTATTTTTTTAAGTGATCTAAACTGGTAAAGTAACAACTGTAAAAGAAATACTAATTCACCCCCCCTCTCATTGTTTCCAAAAATTGGTATTAGAGTTAGTACCTTCACACACAAACTAACAGTTGGAAGGTAGATCCCTAGAACAAAAATGGGAAGGTCAAGAAATAAAGGCTTCAAACCTTTTGAAGATGTATCTTCCTCAATAAAAAATTCAAATGGAAACTAGTTTGTCAAATCCCCCATGTTGAATGGAACAAATTTTGAAGTATGAAGGGTAGAATGAAAATATTTTTGATGACTCAAGGATTTAAAGTTTGGGAACCAATGATTACTAGAAGAATGATGGAAAAGGAGTCCAAGGAACATAATGTAATAGAGATAAAGGAAACCTTGAGTGGCTTACCCAATCCTATAAAAGTCAAAATGGAGAAATGTTCATCAGCGAAAGAGAATTGGGAAAATCTTGAAGATCTTCATTTAAAAGGACTTTTTCTCACAACCTCAAATGATGAAAGCAAAGAGAAGAAGGATTATTCATAACCAAAGAAGATCGTTGAAAGCAAAGTTGAAGACACCAAGAGCAAGGAAGACCTAAAAGATGAAGAAAATGAAGAAGACCTCAAAGAAGATCTCAAGGAAAAACTTGAAGTTGTGATAAAAGAGATAAGAATATTGAATAAGGAAAATCAGGAACTCAAGAAGCAGGTACAAGATGTTGATCATGACATTGAAAAAACAAAGAAGGAATCTATTCCCTTAAATCATGAAGTACAAGAAAAGGATGAAGATTGCATCGACCTTAAGGAGGAATTGTATCAGTTTGAGAAAAGGCATAATGAATAAATCATGTCCATGACAAGTGAATTGGAAGAAGCAAAAAGAAGGGAAGATACTCTATCAAATCATATTGGACAAAGACTTGAGGACTTGAGTAATTTTGAAGCAGAAATTGGTCGATATAAAGAAGAAAGAACCTCCCTAAAAGCTCAATTAGAGGAAATGAAGAAACAAACACAAGGAGCTTAAGTTGAAAATCTAATGGAAGAATTGGACTTCTTCAAAGGACAACTTGATGGAGTAGAAAAAGAAAAAAATGTTATGGCATGTCAACTAAAAGAAAAGGATAAAAAGATTTTCCTACTTAAATCAAATGTCATCTCTCTAAAAATCGAAACACATAAAGTAACAAGGATGATGGAAGAAATGAAGAGCCAACTAGTTATGGAAGATGGAGACAGTGAAATGTTGAAAGGAGAAATTGTATCTCTTAGAAAAGAAGTTGGCTTGCTAAATAAGAACTTGAATATTTATCAAGCCTTATATGACATCCTAAGTCATTAAAGACCACCCCTTGATAAATCAGGTCTTGATTATGTAAGTGAACCCTCAAGAAAAATGATGCAAACCTTAATGCATCAAACAACAAGGATATGGAGAAGTTTGGAAGAAATATTGATGCCCCTACTTCCAACAAAAGCAAGGAGATTAATCAAGATAACCTTAAAAGAAACCCTACTCCAATAAGGTGTGCAGAAGATGTCAATAATGCAAGAGGCAATGGATATTATCAAAGGATCTCAAGAAAAAATGACTTTAGAAGTTTATCAAGGCAAGATCTATCCTCCAGGTACCAAAGTACATTTTTTGGTTATTGTTATTCTTGTAGAATTTTTGGCACATGGAAAGGGGTTGTAAGAACAAATATAATGCCGCCTATCCATCTCCTAGAAGAAAAATTTCAAGAAGAAAGCATGCCTCCTCATTTATGGAATGCTAAAAATGTCATAATATTGGTCATATGGCTCATAATTGTAATATGAAATGGGTCCGTAAACAACTTAAAACCATGACAACCAAGCATGAAAGGATAGTTATACAAGTTTGGAGAAGGAAGCATGTTGAATCAAAAGGAGATCATATGGAATATGTCCTAAATGATGAAAACATCAATCCTTGTTGCTGATCAATTTAAGAGAATCACAAGAAACAATCATGCTCCACCAAAGTCTTGTCTCTTAAGATCATGCATAATGTTAGGGGGAGCCTATGTCATATACTATAATAATAGAAGTATATCTATGACATAAAGACCAACATAATGACATGGAAACACCATACTTATCATGAAGAATTGTCCTTGATGAAGAAAAAGGGAAAATATGACAAATGAAGCAGCATGATGATAGGGGGAGAACTTGATAGAAAGGCATTGATTCTCATTTCTAATAAAATATAGGCATCATAGGAAACCATGATGCAAGACTATGCCTATTATAAATAGGAAAATGGTTCATACTTGCAGGAGGAGAAAATGTCAAAAATAAGTTAAGGATTGTCTCACAAAATATGCACACCAAAGGAAAATTAGTATGCTCATTGCAGATGTTTCTTTCCATCTGGGTTCCATGCTTATGAAAATAGTCTTATCTACATAATTTTTAATTGGCATCAGGGTAATGTTTGGCCTTGACATTGGTATTACTTTAATAGTCGCACCCTAGTATATTGTAGAAATATCACCATCTTATGGTCACCACTTTCCAGTTTGTCTCCTATCTAGTAAATTATGGATTCACATAGGCTCTGGGAACATGGTGCTAGATATTAGGAATGGATGATGTACCTATAGTCATTAAAGTACTCACATTCACATGTTTTCCAAAATCACCTTGATGGCTTATTAGAAAGATAAATAATCATTTGATCTAGTCGTTTTGAATGGTGATAGAATTCTTCTTCAATGATAGGATAAGGGAGCATTTGTGAAAAAGAACAAGAGAAAGTGAGAGTACACCAACAATAATTTTGAAGCATGCCTTACAATCTTATTGAAGTTGAAAGGGATTTCCTATGTGTTAGCAAAACTCTACCCAAATATCTATGTATCTCAAAGTCATATGACAAAGCAATTGGAGACTTGAAAATCTCACATCTGTTTCTATCCTGAATAAGCTCATGATTTTCCTTTAGTGCTAATTGTAGAAATGAAGTGGTTTCTACTTTCTGCCAGAAATTAGGATGAAAGAATCTATATATTTTTTAAAATTTTCAAAATTGTGTTCTCTTTGGCGTAAGAGCATAAATTGTCAACCAACCTTCAATTCTATTTGTAAAGGGCACACGGGCTAAATCACATTATAAAGTTGGTTTGTGCACTCCTCAAACAATTGCTGAAGTATCCTTTCTAGAAATTGAAACGGTTCTTTTTGAGGCATCACCTCATGTACTTTTGGATGTTTACATGGTATTGTATGAAGGAAATATGATAGTTTTGAGAGCTTCTTGGAGTAAGTATCACAATATGGGTTTGTCTAGTAAAACATTTTTTGAATATTCTTTATGTAAAGATTTTGAATGATAAAGTGTTGAGGGATCCTACTTCTAGACATGTTTTTTCAGAATCTATAAAAATGATGTGAAAGATAAGAATAACATCATTTTTATTATAGGAGAAGTAGCATGAGAAACTGACAAAAGAGCAAGCATAATGATAAGAGAAGCAACACCATGATAGGGGGAGCGTCATATGAAGAAGTTACCATTGATGTCAAAGGGGGAGAGAATGATGGAAGACAAAGAGTATCGCCATCAATGAAAAAGAGGGATATTGTTGGATAAAGTTGTCAATTATGTCAATTATATGGAAACTTGGGTGCATTGTTGAAGAAGATGAAACCCTAGCCTTGTTGACAAACCCTTTTCTTGTTAAAAAACCTTAATTGGTCTAAAATCGTAATTTATGATGAAACCCTAGATTAAGAAACCCTAACCCTAGTAATTGGGAACAACTTCCTAATTCAAAAATTCCTAAATTCTAAAAACCTATTCCTATTAATAAACCCCAATAATAAAACCCTAGGATTGTTAAAAAATTATTCCAATGACTTCCTAGTCATAAATAATAAAATTTCTAAATCCTAAATAAAATCCTAACTGCCCTAATCCTATACCTTAATATAAACTATCCCTAACCATCAAAAAAGCCCCAACTAACTATCCTATTATACTAATGACAAGACTTACTATCCTATTAATCTCCTCGAATTTAATTAAAACAAAATCATCAACGTTGGTCGGCTCCCTAACACACATGTTGACTCCATTGCCAACCAACATGACTATTCAGATATGCTCAAACAACTATAAATAAAAATATTGACTCCTGGGTTTTAGTAATATTTTCGGTCAAGAATATAGGGAAAAATTTGCAGATTTGAAGACATACAGAGCTTAATAAAGATAAGAAAGAATTCAATGAAGAAACAAGGTTTTGTTTTTATATACTTTTGTGACTCATTTTTATACCTCTTTGTGTAACCTGAACAACAAAGTCTGAACCTAAGGTAACCATGTAATTTGGCTATGAGGTAACTCTATAATTCAGACCCGTGAAAGCATTGTAATTTACATCTGTGACAAGTCTGCATTCTGGCTCTATGACATGCCTGTAATTTGGTCCTGTCTATGGATTAAAGAAGGTAATGTGAGGTCTGTCCATGGAATTTTGTATGACATTTTGAAGCATCCATACTACATTGATTATTGGTGTAATTCTTTGTTAAGAAGGCTTCTTGTTTACAAGACCTAGGAAAAATCTCTTGGAGTAGTGTTGTGCAGTGCAACAAACCTCCATTTATTTTACATAAATAACTTAGGGGATATTGTGTAAATAAATATGGACCCTTAAAAAATTGAGAAACATAGGAATATAGTTTAGTTTAGGGTTTTTGTTAAGAAGAAATTTGATTTGTTAATAAATAAACCCTCAGTAAGGCTTGAATTGCTTGAATAAGACTTACCTTAAAAGGAAACCTGACAATATTGCATATCACGAAGTTTCAAGGAAACAAAGTTTCATTTACTTGTCAAGACTTGCGATTGCGATAAAAGTTAGCCCTTGGGAACCGAAACATATTTATTCTTTAAAAATATTAAGTATTAATGATATTCCTTTTTTGGCGGAAATTCCCCGCATCACAATCTTATAACAAAAGTGATATATCATAAGGCCAAGGAACATCCCGATTGCGAAATGCGATAAGCCACCAGACCCGACAAAACAATAAAACACACTCCTTAAAAATATCACATCCGGATAAAATGCAAAGGTATCAACATGCTCCCCGCTTGCATCATTCCCAGTTCCCCCGATTGTGATAAATCTAATTCTTAAAGAACGTGCCTAAGGAAAATCATAAAGCTAAAGTTGAAAAATGAAATCCACACTTAATAATAAACCCATGGGCCTACTACAATGCCACTCCAATTCTCACAAAAGTGAAATCGCTTAAAAGATTTCGGCCATATCCATTCTCCGCTACTATAGAAACCGCCGATTGTGATAATGCGATTATCGCAATCGCACATATCTCATACTTAATAAACTGATACAGTGATATTGCTATCGCATATCGGTGTGGTACTTGAAGTTAAGCTTTATTTACCATTTGAAGAGGTTTTGCGATGCAATATATTAATGAATAATAAATAACCATGCGAAGACATGATTTCTGTTATTAAAGGATTCTAACGGTATTTATGATTTCAAAGCCTTATGTGATTGAATGCTTCTACATTTAACTCCTATTGCTCTTCATTTCTTTGTATTCTCAATTTGAAGGTTTTGCCCGAGAGAAAATTGCGTAACAAGATGACTAAGTCTAAGAAAGGAAAGAAACCTAATGAAGCCACACAATCTTCTACATCTGATGTAACAGAAATGTCTACATTATTCTCAAATACAACATGCACTATCGGCAATGGTACTTCCTCATGGGAAACCTTGTACCAATTGATAATTCAAGGATAATTCAAAGTAAAGAAAAAGTAGATGCCACTACCTCTTCGGAAGCCTCTCACTTTGAAGTTTCAAGTTCTTTCCTACACAAAATTTCTGCTAGACCTAAGATTTTCCCATACATTGATATGGTAAAATTGATAATAGATAATGCTAATATTGTCGATTGGGTATTCCAAACTTCAAGGAAAATGATTATTAGGTCCTTCATGGCAGAAGACCCGAAGAGAATGTATCATATACCAAACCCACAGAAGGTATATGATAAAGCCTTCCTCGAGCATTTCGTAGCCTAGAATGACAAACCATCAGACCTAATTAGGCAATGGAGGTCCAATTCAAACAAGCACAAACATGCGAAATTAGGTATGTATCCTAAATCACCTCTCGCTGCTCCCTACTCTTATATCACAATTATGATGTGTAGATTGTTTGGTATGTCGATACCACCAAATTCTCTATTGAGTGGGTTACCCTAACTGATGTGGCAGTAAATTCTTTAATAATGGATTGGGGCACTATCTTGTCTAACAACCTTGTCTTACAAATTTAGGAATATAGACAAAAAAGATATGTCACCTCTAGAACAGTCCCACCATTTTTTATGAGTGCCTACATTATGGATGCAGTCTATTCCACTTCTAGTTTCCCGACAATGGGGTGGAAATGGACAATTAAAGATCCTACCCCCATTCACATATATCGAAAAATCCCGTGGGAATCCAATTTCCAAACCCTTTTCTACAAAATCTGCCAAGGAATTATGCTACCCATCCACCAAGCTGGTTTTGACAAGATGGCCCCAAGGTTATCTGAGGAGGCCAAGATTGACATTTTACCAATAAGTAGGTGGTTTGGGGAAGAACTGTTTACTTATGTACAAGTCTTTGGAAGCATAACACCTCCCCGTGGCCTCCCTTGGTATGTACCAAATAAACTGCTTGCTAGGGAAATTTCTTACCAAAATGTAGGGGATGGGATAACCAAGACCCTAAAAGAATCTAAAAAGTCTCTTTGCCCTTCCTTTCCCCTCTATTGTGATGTCTATGCATTAAACGATTTCAAGCATGTTGCGCTTGAAATTGATCACATTACTTGTTTAAAGCTTTCCACCATTCCTAGCAGATAATTTGACCCCAATAAAGTCGCACAGAATTTCACTGCTTCAGTGAAAATAAGATAGTTCAGCCATGAGGAGGATGATTTTGATGACTTGTTTGAGTCAATTGAGTTTTTTCACAAATGCAACATTTGGCTACTCTGAGATTCGACCCACAAGAGTTATCCCAATTCCACCAGTACAGGAGGAAAAGGTTACAAAAGGTCCCTTTGGATTTGTTAGAAATCCCTCAGCTAAATGCTCAAAAGGAACAGAGATCAAGCCAAAGCTCATAAAAGGGCTCACAACATAGTTATGAGCATGATTTAGAGAAGAAATCAGAACAAGGTTCTGAAGAAACCTCAGAGTAGAAATCGGCCCAAATTTCACAGCAAGACTCACAACATGACTCACACCATAGCCCAGAGATGAGCCCATAAAAGATCATAGAGAAGAGTCTTGAAAAGGACACTGAGCAGGAATTTGAAAAGGCCCCAACATAGAAATAAGTGGAATATGTTTCCACTAAAGTGCATACAGATGAAACCCCCTTAAAGAATCAACTCGATGAGGCATCGAAATAGTTTAATGAACAACTAAGGGGACAACAAGTAGAGAAAGGTGATGAAATAGAAACAACATTCAACACAACCCAAAACACTGGACAAAGCTTGCTCACTAATAGGGATACTCACAAAGATGTCACCACAGAAGAGATTGAAATCATCCCTATCTTCCCTTCAACAAAAAATGTTCTCAGAGTGGAGGAAATTCATCCTCTTGATGTCTTTTACAATCCAAAGCATTGGGCCGTAGTAAAAATATAGAGGAAAAGGAGGGGAACATAATAGTCATTAGAGACAATTCCTGATAATGAACCAATGGATGTACTATGGAAGGATACCCCCATGGATCCTTCAGATATTCTGAACAAACTATCACAGTTTATAGGTGCTTATGCATCTGCTACTATTGATAAGGCGTTGGAAGTCAAACAACTAGTAAGGGAGAAAGATGAAAGGATGCAAAAACTAGAGAAACAGTTGGCTGAAGAGAGACAAAATGTAGACCATGAAATGTAGGCACAAATGGCATAAATACAACAAAGATTTGACCAATTAAAGTTGCAGTATCAAGTAGAACCAAGTGCCAAAGATAGTCAAATACAACAATTGTAGTTTTCTATGGATTAGTTGAAAGATAATCCTAAGGTGGAGGATTTTATAAGAGAATCATTAGAACTCAATTATTTATTATCAAATCAACATGTGACATTCTTTTAGAAGCTATCAATCATCAATCCAATTTGCAAGCAAAGTAATTTACTGATAAATCAAGCATCTGATCTGAGGATCACATTTAATGAGATTGATGAAAAGATTTCAGGGTACATTAAATGGTAGGATACTCCAGAGGGCAGAGCAACAGACCTTCCCAAGATATAAGAATCTCATAAAGGAATCCTCTTTACCGATTGAGATATTCAGCTAAAGAAGAGAGAAAGAGCAGTTTCAAGAGCGATTGATGTTGCACGTAATATCATTGAGACCATCAATGATAATTTACACAACGCTAATTTGATACAGGAATGCCCACCTGGGAGTCTCCCCGATATCAAAGCCTTAGAAACACACTGGAAATAAAATTTTATAGAAAGAGAAGAGGTGATTAACTAGCTAACAAAACTTGACTGGGAAGTATATTGGAGATATTTGGTGATGTCACACAGTCAAAGGCTAATGCTATTGCACCTCGCTGACTCATCCATGCATATGATTCCTACTCTCTTAGATGCAGTGTATACATGACAACTGTGCATGAGGACAGGTCATCCTCCTGAAGTCAAGCCAATGATGGATATCTATGAGCTCAAACAACGAATGACAGAATAAACATCATTACATGTTGGAGCTTGTTATTTTAATAATTTATGTTTTATGTAATTCTGTCACTTATTTTAAGGAGAGTTGTTTAAACCTCCTCAGAACTTTCATGTAATATCTATCATTGTACCTCATTTTTATTATATAAACCCTTTCATGTATTTGAAGAAAGGGTCCCTAATTTTATAAAGAAAGGCTTTAAAAGCTTGCACTTCTGTACTTTTAAAGCTTATCTTAGTAAAATCACTAGATCAGAGTCCTGAAGTTTTGTTCAGAAGGCTTTTGGAAGCTTGAAATTTTGTACTTTTGGAAACCATCTTAATGAAAAATACTGGAATGGAGCTATTTACTTCATGAATAGATTGATATGCATCAGATACTTCTATCATTGTGTATTGATTTTTTTTATGAACTGATATCCATTTCTCTTTATATTGTTTATCATATGTATCTCTTTTCATGCAGTTTTGTATTCATTCACTTTTGAACATTGGGCTGTTATTTTTAATACATAGATGAGCAAGTGCTCGAATGATATTTGATGCGATATATGTTTATAAATTATTTTGATTAACTATTTAATCAAAATAATTATTTCAAAGGCTTTCCATTTTTGTTAGTGTTTGATTAATCTTCATTTTCATGCACTAAGGATAATCATTATAGATTGCACAAGTATAAGTAAAATCTTGGGTAATATATAGATAGGTTAGACATATATGTATTTCAGTTGAAAACCACCCCATCTTTCACTTAGTTTTTGGTAATCAACACCTTATCCATCCTATCACATTTTTATTTGGAAATTGGTCCCATTATATCCAGTCAGAGCCACTAATCCAAATGGATAAGGGATGATATTCAAGTCCTCGACCGGGTGGTTTTACCCCATGTTCTTGCAGCGATTTTTGAGGCTTCAACATTTTGGCGCTAGAAGGAGGGTCAATATTATGAATCGGAAAGAGAACTCAATCTAAATTAAGAAGCCATTCTAAGAGTCACTCCCCTTAAAGATCACCTCCAACTTCTCGATCCTCATCTAAAACTCTTATTTCTAGATCAAAAGTTGAGCAGTCACCTCCGAAATCTTCTAGTACAATTCCTAAAGCACCTTCTTCGGATTACAATCCTAAATCACCTGAGGTCTAGACTTTAATAAAGAAGTTAGAGGAAATCTTTATTTCAGTAGAAAATCCCGTGCCATATGAAGCATCTGAAGGAAGTATCACTTCAATTTTGCAGCCCAATTGGATTCTAATTCACTCTCAAAGCGAAAATCTTGGATTTCCTCCATTTGAATTTATTCTTCCTTCTTTTAGAAAGAATACTAAGAAATATGAGTCACATACATCAACTAGCAGGTTTTATCAAATTCCCCTCCACAAACACCTTCATTCCCTCCATTCATTCCTCTTAATATCCATTCTTCTCAAGGTACTGGGGCTAGTACATCAAGCCTACGTACACAACGTGCCTATTCTTCCACACAAACTCCCTTAATATTCAATTCCCCTAAAACTTCAATAATTGTAGGTCAACAACCACAAAAACCACCACCAGTCAGACCATGGGCCAATCCTGGAGCTGTGCAAATGGAACCACCTTTCCATGATCTACCTAAGAAACTTGAAAGATGGTTTCCAAAATTTAACCCTAATGATGGATTTCCCACTGAAGAACATCTCCATAATTATATGTTAGCTATTAATCTTAATGGAGTGGCTAAAGAAGATTGTGTAGTTAGATTATTTCCCTACACCCTCCAAGGATCAGCAGGATCATGGTATTTTTTATTACCACCAAGATCTATTACTAATTGGGACATGTTTGAAGAATAATTTCTAGGAAAATTTGGTGATGATCATACAATTGCATCTCTTATCAATGATATTTATAATTTAAAAGCCAAATCAGTTGAAAAGATCAAATATTTCAACTCCAGATTCAATAAATTGTTAAACAAATTCCCAGCCACATCAAGCCCTGGTGTTGATGTCCAGATCGAGTGGTATATTTATTCTCTCCCTTAAAATATAAAAACTTTTATAGATAGAGTCAATAAGGCTACTTTGGTAGAAAATATGAAAGAAACCTAGCTGTGGAAAAGAGAATAATTGCATTAGAAAAGAAGACAACCCAGGAAGATAGGAAAATGAAAAAGGTTACATTTAAGGATGAATCAAAGAAGAAAGCTCCTAAGGATACTTTTGATCTTGAAGGTGTGCAAAAAGTCCTTAAAACCATGTCAAATGAAATGGCAAAGATTAAGAAAAAGGTAGTTGAATCCTCCTCTAAAAAACCTTTTAGATCATTTGAGAGGAATCAAGCATCTAATCCTCAACCACCAAGCACAATATCCAATCTTGAATCTGATTTAGATGAAAATGAAGAAGAAACTGCATTGACTGGTGAAGGGACTGAAGATGAAGAATTGGTTGAAGTACATGGAATGTGGGATTTCATTCTCCCTGTTTCCGATAATGAAGAAGAGCAAGAAGCTCTACCTGTTAGCACTAGGAGTAAGGGCCCCATTGATTCAACACAATCAAATCAAAAGAAAAAGCCCTCAACCTCTACTACCTGGGATAAAGTGGCTAGTAAAAAGTCTTCTCCTAAATCTCCTCAACCAATTCCATCCTCTTCTAATCCTCCATCTTCATGTAAATCCTTAGTAGTGACTGATACCATGGACATGAAGAAAACTAGAGTGAATATCTCTCTTCATGAGCTCAATAATCTTAAACATCAGCAGAAGCTATTGCTGAAAGAATTGAACACAATTCCTACTTCTCCTCTTCCTGTTGCTGTGATATCCCAAGTTGCCAGAGGAATGGATAAATCCCCCAATGATTCATCAAATAAGGTCAATCCTACTAATGCTATCTTAATTGGTGATAGATCCAATTCACATACTCCCCTTTTCCTATTGACTTATGAAATCTTCAATAAAAATATGCACAACTACTTAATAGACTCAGGGGCCTCTTAAACATTATGCCAAGAACAGTTTGTACTAAATTAAATGTTTACCCCAAAAATCTGTTGTTCACATTGTACAACTTGATAGAACAAATGTTGAGGTCTGATGAGAAATGAATTCAGTCACCATTAGACTCTCTTCTAATTTGAAAGTTTGTCAGGTAATTGATATATTAGTTGCTGATATTCCTGAGTTCTATGGTTTAATTCTTAGTAGAGACCGATCTGAAAATCTCCTTGACTATTTTGCAACAGATTGGTCTCACATATGGCTCCCTTACAATGGAAAGCCAAATCAAATTAGAATTGACCAATAAAAGCATTTGAAGCACACAATAACTAATTTTGAAGATGAAAATGTGCCAGTAGCTTTTAACAACAATATCATTGGAAACTACTCTGCTGAGTCATTTTTAGGAAATTTCAATGCAGAGAAGTCACCTTTTTTGGATAACTCTGTTACTTCCCAGATTGAGAACTTTTATCAAATAGATTATTCTAGATGTATAAATCTTGTAGATAAACCATTAGTTAAATTTTTTTTTTGGACATTATATTTTGATGGATCTAAATCCAATGATGGTGCAAGAGACGATTGTATATTAATTAGTCCAGAAGGAGAAAAAACCATGCTATCATGTAGGTTAGAATTTTGAATGCACAAATAATACCACTGAATATGAGGTACTAATTCAAGGTTTGTATAAAGCAATAGGCCTTGATATCAAATATCTTCAAGTTTTTGGAAATTCAGAAATTGTTATCAAGCAAGTAAGAAACACCATTCATTTTCTCTATGGACATTTAAAACATTACCAATCATTAGTCTAGGATCTTATGTCACATTTTTTGGCATTCAACATTTCTCCTATCCCTAGACTTCAAAATGCAAGTGCTGACCTTCTGGCTAATATAGCATCCAATCTTATACCATCAGAGGATTACAGTCCATATAGGTTTTTGATATAATTATTTTTTCGACCATCCATTCCCGATAATGTCACCAATTGGAAAGTCTTTAATGATGATGAGGATATCATAAGCTTTTTAACATCTGAAGGGTCATATGACGATCAGATAATTGATGAGAGTGAGCATGATAATCAGTTAAAACAAAAGTCCAATGAGAATCCCATACCTAAATCTATGGTAAAACTTGAGGATCTTTATGAGTTTGACATATTTAAAAAGGTTACAAATTCTAAACTCCAAAGTTTAACCTTAAGGTTTGAACTTGTAAATCTTGGAACTGATATCAAACCTCAAAACATCAATCTAGGACTTGGTCTCTCACCTGATGAAAGATTAGCCTTCATTCATTTGTTGAAAAAGTATGAAGGTATTTTTGCGTGGAACTATGATGATCTTAAAACATATGATACTTCTATAATACCACACACCATTCCCATGATATCTAATGACAAACTTGTATAACAGAAATTAAGGAAAATTCGTCCTAATTTAAAAAGTCAAATAAAGTTTGAGCTAAATAAACTCCTTAAAGGCAAGATTATCTTTCATGTTAGTCATTCAAAATGGGTTTCAAACTTAGTACCTATCAGGAAGAAGAATGATGACATTCACATTTGTATAGACTTTAGAAATCTCAACAAAGCTTGTTAGAAGGACAATTTCCCATTACCGACTATGGAGAAAATACTGCAATCAATAGCTGGTTCAGAATTAATGTCTTTTCTTGATGGATTTTTAGGGTATAGCCAAATCCTGGTTCATCCAGATGATAGATTAAAGACTAAATTTAGGACTAAATGGGAACTTACGCCTACCAGAAAATTCCCTTTGGTTTAATTAACGCATGGGAAACTTTCCAAAGAGCTATGGACATAGCTTTCAAAGGTATGATAAATAAAACTATTTTCATTTATTTGAAAGATATAACTGTTTATTCCAAGAAGAGAAATAACCATTTACATGACTTAAAACAAATCTTTGAACGTTGCAAAAAGTATGGAATGTCATTAAATCAAAGAAGTCTTATTTTTCTCTAAATGAAGGTAAGATTATAGGGTTTATTGTATCCATAAAGGGCATTTGTATTGATCCAGACAGAATAAAAGAAATTTCTAAAATTTCTTTACCCCATAATAAAAAATCGATATAGTCTTTTCTAGGTCAGATAAATTTTGTTAAAATATTTGTGCCTGACTTTTCCCAAATTGTTTTACCATTACAAACCATGATTTAGAAAAAAAAATCTTTAAGTGGGGACATAATGGAAGATAAGATTTTGATTTAATCAAACAAGCTATTATGAATATTCCCTCTTTAACAACTCCAAAATTTTCTAATCTTTTCATTTTGTATACATTCACTTCTGAAACATCTTATGCTGTTGTTTTAACACAAATTAATGATCAATAAATTGAAGCACCCATCTCTTTCTTTAGTTCTAATTTTCAAGGTGCTGAACTAAATTATTCAGAGGTGGAGAGACAAAATTTTGCTGTTTTCAAATCTGTAAAACACTTCAAGCCTTTTCTCCTCAAAACCCATACTAAAATAATAATCCCATTCTGAGCAATGAGACAATTACTTATGCAAAGGGAAGTAGGAGAAAAAAAGGAAAATTGGGTAACAGCTCTGCATGAATATGATATTGACATTATACCAACCAAAATTGTCAAAGGATAAGGTTTTTGCAGATTGCTTACATGAGCTTCTAACCTACCAGCAGATGAGGACTCATGTAACACTGTACATATATTAGAGGTAAGCCTAAACGATTCAGAGTCCCAATATGATGATCTTATTTTCTATTTGAAAAATGGATATGCTCCCCCTGAACTCAATCAAAGGAAAATGGCTTTAATATCAAATGCAAATCAATATGAAATCATTGATGATGTGTTATTCAGGAGAAATTATGATTCTATATTATTAAGATGCCTTGAAAAGTCTGAACCACATAAGGTTTTATAGGAACTCCACCATGGACTATCTGGTGGAAATTTTGGAGGAGATACTAATGCACATAAGATCTTGCATGCTGGATACTATTGGTCAACTTTGTTCAAGGATACCCATGAATATGCGAGGAAATGAAAAATATGTCAAACTACTGCTAGGAGACAATGGAAACCTATCTTACCTCTGCAACTAGTCAACATTGAACATCCTTTTGAACAATGGTGATTGGATATCATAGGTGAGATTGTTCCTCATTCCTCAAAGAAGCATAAGTATATCCTTACAACTACAGACTATTTTACTAAGTGGGTGGAAGAAATTCTACTAAAGGTAGCCAATTCCGATGCTATCATTGAATTCATTGATCAATTCATTATTACTAGATTTGGCTTACTAACTACACTTGTGTTCGATAATGCATCTTACTTTTTAGGAAATAGTATGACTAAATTTTCTCTTAAGAGGGGTTTTAAACTTAAGTACTATGCTAAGTAATACCCTCAAGGAAATGATTTAGCAGAATCAACCAACAAGAACCTCATAAGGATTATTAAAAGCATTGTTGATCAGCGCCAAAAGAATTGGCATAAATCTTTAACATTTTCTCTATGGGTAGATTGAATAACCTAGAAGGCCTCAATATGCACTTCTCCATTCAATCTAGTATAAGGGAAATAATCTATCATCCCTTCAAATTTATCCCTTCCCTCATTAGACCTAGTCCAATTTATTGAAGAAATACCTTCTTCTTTTTTACGACTGAGATAGTCTCAAATTCTTAAATTAGAAGAAGAAAGGGAGAAATCCAAACTTACACATACTCGCCATCAACAGTTGATCAAATCTTCTTTTGATGCAAGTTCTGTTTCCACAAAATATTTTCAAATTGGAGATCTCGTCCTT
>APFE031153548.1:4111-47953 GCA_000404065.3 Pinus taeda | reverse complement strand
AGGTATTTGCGTGGCACTAGTGATTATGGTTTGTGCTACCAAGGAAGACTAGGATTGGACAGAGTGTTGGATATTCATGGTTTTGTTGATGCAGACTGGGTGGAGATCTGGATCAGAGAAGATCTACAAGTGGGTATGTGTTTAACCTATTTGGAGGTGCAGTCAGTTGGATGAGTAAGAAACAATTTGTAGTGGCACTATCAACTACAGAGGCAGAATACATGGCAGCCACTCATGCAAGCAAGGAAGCAGTTTGGTTGCAGAGATTGTGTTCAAGTATGGGTTAGTACAGGGAGCTATAAGGATAGACTGTGACAGCCAAAGTGCAATTTTCTTGGCAAAGAACCCTGCTTATCATTCAAAGACAAAGCACATTGATGTTCAATATCACTTTGTGAGGGATATGATAGAAGACAAAAAGGTGTTGCTCGTAAAGGTGGACACTTTGAAGAATACTGTAGATGCATTGACAAAATTTGTGACATCTGAGAAGTTCTTTTGGTGTAGAGAAACAATGGGCATTGCAGGGCTGGATAAATGACTAAGCTCTCTTGTGGCCCCTTGTGGAAAGAAAACAATAAGTGGGAGAATGTTGGGTTGTGTTATATTCTTTCCATGACTAGCCCACGTAGTTAACTGGGGGGTTAGAGGGGGGGTGGAGCCCCCCCCTTCCTTGTGCCGATTGCATAGCAAGGGGAGTTACAGGGGGTTTGAGGGGTACAGGTAACCCCACCTAGGTTTTGGACCCTATGTTAGGTTGGGCAAAGGCACCTATGGTTTTGTGCATGATTTTCGCACATGGTTTTGGATGCGATGGTTTTCGGTTCATGGTATTGGATCCTTCGGCATGTATAAATATGTATTGTAACATTGAAAGGAACATAATGAAAAATCAAGCTGGTAGTCCCGGTTTTTGGATCCATGGGAAAATATTTTAGTATATGTGTTTTATGTGTTATGCTCTCGCATTGTTTATTTTCTGTGTTTTAGAATTCGTATGCAGGTAATTTTTGTATAGGGTTAAAACCTACATGGGTGGCTAACACGCACGGGGATTACCCACCCGAAAAGGGTGGTTTTCCCTCTCCGGCGCCTAGCCATGTGGCAGCCAATGTATGGGCTCGTTTTGTGGTTTCCCTTTGTATTTGAAAAATACATTAAAACACTGAAATACTGACGAATGGCTTTATGGCAGACTTCAAATACTATACAGCAGCATTTATACACCCTTTCGGGTTCGGATTCATCGTATCAGGCGCATTCCTTTTGTATTTTGTTTATTTAATGAAATGTATTTTACATTGAAAAAACACCTTTTTACGGACTTCAAAATATATATACTTTGACCCATAAGACCCGTCGTGTCCGGTTTTATCGCAAGTCGCGTATGTATCAACCCCTGCTCTTTTATATTGTTCCAATGCGATATTATGATATCGCAATTGCATAGTCCTGGGGTCTTTCCATATGGCATGGCCTGTGCCAACGCCGATTGCAATCCGCCGATATCGACGATCACAATATCGCTCGATGCAGGTTCCCGCCTTAAGCCCCATGCCATCGCCGATATTGGCGATCGACATATCACATAGGCTGGGAGGTCCTCACCTTATGTTATATGTGCATGTGCCTTCCTCCAACCCCATTTGTTGGAGATCAGCAATCGGGGGTTTCTTCCCCTTTTCGCCTAAGTTCGCCTTTGACCTCCTCCAATGCGATTTTTCTCTGTAAAGACTTTTAGGCCATTTTTTTGAAGATTTGCCTCTTTTTCCAAAGAACAAAGGGCATCTTCTTTCTATGATAACTTCTGCATACTAAGTCCATTTTTACCCATTCAAGTTGCAGCAGATTTAGAACGAGACGATATCTGCAATGAGGCTATTTCCAGGAACTTCCTTAGACTTTCATTTTTCCTCTGTGAAGGACACTTAGACTTAGGAATTTATCCAAAATCCATTTTGGATCAATGTGATAAAACCTTATGCCTGCTCATCGTTTCATGATGCATATTGCACATGCTCATTTTTCTTCATCTTAATTATCATTCATTTGGATGCATCAGGGTTTCTGTAGTGGTTATTTTTTTCATGGATATTCCAGCCCTATGTCTCCATGGTATGCATTGCAAATTATAGGTAGACATGTTGTGTTGATGGTTGTTCTTTACCTTGGTTTTCATTCTGCGATTTTCTTGAGTTTTCATGAACATTCCATGGAATGTTCAGTCACATTATTGTATCATCATGTTAGCAGTTGCATTTTTTGTCATTCCCTCAAGGAATCCCTAAAGCATCCCTATCATATGTTGGAATATTGCAAAGTCTATTTTGGTGAGATTAGTGTGATCTATCATTTTGTGCTTGCAATATCAATCACTTATTAAGTATCCAAATCTTTAGCACTTGAGATTATGAAATCTTATCATGTGTCGCATAATATTACTAATTCATAATATGTTTTGGGCATGATGGGTAATCTTTCAAAGTTTTTACATATGCAATGAATTTCACCATTTGACAAAAACCTAGAAGGATGGTAAAGTGATATTATAATCATGCCTTAAAGGAACCCATCTATTGTCAAACGCCATTGGAGTATCCTTTTCAAGCATTGAAAGAAGATGCATTAGATGCATTTCATGAACCCTTGTAGTAGCCCAAGTACCCTAATATTTACACACGCTGAAAGGCCATGTCGAGGGTTGCAATAAAGGTATTGATGGGGGAATATATCTAATTGGTACCATGAAAGGATATATCTTAGCATTGCAACGGCTAAAGGCTATACATTAATGCATGTCAAGGATTTAATATACACATGAAGGTCGCATTCTATTGCATGTGAAGGGAAAGATTATTCAATTGGCATGTGTGGGTTACAACATTTAGGCCATTGTGTGCATTGGCAACAATTATGGGAGTTATATACAAAGACCTTTGCAATAGATGAGATGGAGATCGATCCAAGGATATATATCAAAGCATAGTGCAAATGGCATTATAGAGTTAAAACCAACGCATATATGAAAACTCAATGCAGAAATAATAACATATTACATTGAAGGATTTCGTATGTTAGAAAGGTGACAATACAATGGTTGCAATGTATATGATATAATGGCAACAACGAATATGACACTACGTTGCAAAGAGGATACACATAATGTGTAGGAGGATGGGATAATACCACAGGATTTCAAGTGATAACAAGATGGATAGCAGTGTGGCTGCTACTCCCTGCCTAAGGAAAAAGGAAACACCTGTGGCGGCATTCAAACATCCATGGAATAGAACACCCGGCCATTCGGATAGTCATCGAATAGAACACCTGTATTGGGCATTCGAACACCCAGCAACAATGGAACCACCTGCATGCATTACACATGCTCATTCCTGCATATGTCATGATGAATCTACTTGCTTCAAAACGAGATGTTGTAGCATGCTGTAGTGGTTTTTGAGATCCAGCCTACTCATGAAGTCGATGTTGCAGCATTCCCACTCCCGTGCTGGCTCAAGAATCTCATGCTCATGTAGTCTTGTGGGTTGATGCAGCTTAATTTTCACCCATTTCTTCTTATCCATCACAAAGAATTCATGCCTTGAAAGCTTATCTCTTCCTCTGCCTCTCTGCATCTTATATATAAATCCAAAACCAATTTCAATGAAGTCTGAGATCTCCTCTAGTTGAGCCAGTCACGCAAGTCCAGTAATGCCATTTCACAAAGGTTCAGTAGTCGGTACGGACTGGGGCTCAATAAGGGAATCTAAAACTCCTGGGCGTGGGGATGAGAAACTGTTCATGCAAAATCACTTCATGTTAACACAGAACAAATAACACACACACCCACACACAGATATATATATATATTATTATATATATAATATATATATAATATATATATATATATATATAGATATAGATATAATCGAACCTTCCTGGGGCACATGTATCCATTAAATGTAACATCGAAAAATTGGGCTTGGTGCTTACTAGTTAGAACGATTACGATTGATTCCAGATTGCTTGAACAATATTACACTACTGGTATTGTTGAATAGTCAGTAGTTGAAGTGGAAGTTTTTGCTATCGCTTGAGAGTAAGCAGGATTAGATAGTAAGTTCATACATTGGATAACAAGTGGTCAGCAGGAGTTGCAGCTGGAGAACCAGTGGTATAGCATATGTGTTTCTAGTATGTATGAGTAGATATGAACGAGGGGGTGGTGTTTTTTTCCAGTTACCCAACAGCACCAGTAGTGCTTCCTGTTTTGATGTGAATCCTACAAGGGAATTTGAATTATGATTCATTCTGTTGCAATTTTCAAAAATTGGGATTTGTATGTTTAATGGAGAAATCACAAATGCACATAACTTCTCGTGGCATACACAAGTTCAACAATTGAGATTCCCCATGCACAATTGATCTGAGGGACAATGTCTGCCATGGAATTTTGCTACAAAAATATTACATGAATATGCAGATGTAAGCAAAATGTGAGCAATTTTTAGCTTCTTGAAATTTTCCAAAAAGAAATCCCTGCCAATTGTTCATAGTTTGTTCATAGTTTTGTGTCTACATTGCATTAAATTTTAGTTATGTTCTATTGATAATGGTCCATCCATCATCTTGTGCATATCTTTTGGGTATCTTTGTCTCTAAGAGTAATTGTGTATTATTGTGTCTCGATATCAAACCCAATTACCCGAATTAAATTTCTCCACTCAATTCAATTGTTGTGGATTCTATAAATTCTACAAACCCAACCCATGTTATGAGCATTCACAATGGTTGTGAGGTCTAGGCCACTGCAACATGTAAGTGTCTTAAAATATTTAGTTTCCCTCCCTATGTCAATGGGTCTCCATAGTGTAGTGGGCTTCTTAATAGTTGATTAAATTGAGAGAAAAAAAATATGTTTCCAAGCCCTTCCTTATGAGATGTGTTTTCTATAGAATTTTCTCTACAAATCAGCTAGCTTACTGATATCATGTAGAAATTTCACCTGCAGATCCAACTGATATATGCAATATACTAAAGCATAATACTAGATCTACATCTACCATAAAATTTGCGGAAGCTAATCAACCATGAGCAACATCAACCATGAACACATATAACTGATAAGAAGGAATCAATCGCACATAACACATAAGAATTTATCGGGGAAAAGCACCAGCCTAAAACCCCATCTCTGTATTATCAATCAAGTGGAAATCCTCAACAATATACAAAAAGAATCAGCTCAATAGCTATCCTGCTCTCTATGTACTCTGATGATAAAGCTCATGGACTACCTAGTCCTATATATAAAGGTTGCACCTCAAGTCCAAGCTCCTATTTCCTTGCACAGTTTTGATTGGGGTCCAATTACAAAACACATGTAAATTGGCTTGATCATACTTGCTGTCGCCTCAAGTCCAACTACGCAGTCATAGAAGGAAGAAGCTTCCTTCCCCATGCAAGGAATACTTACTAGAAATTTCCTAGCATATCATAGTACATTGTCCCACATCTGATCTCAACTGGGTCTCTGACATAACTGACATGCATCAGTTATCCATGAGTGAATACACAGTTATCTAAAAATAACAGTTGTCACATGCATGCAAGCATCAACAAACTGTATCTCATTAATTTAACAACTTGTTAAATTAATCTAACTGAACTTGACTAAGTTAAACTAAGTCAACTGATCCTCTCAATATAGAACTCATCCTTAATTCCCCAATTAGTAGAGCAAATCAAGGACACATTCCCCAATCAGTGGAGAAATTATTGCATGTTCTCACAAAGACTTCAAGTTTGATTTTCCTTAACTAATTAGCTCATGGAGAATTAATTAATTAATATTCAAACTACTGGTAAGACCAAATTCGAATGTTACTTCCTATTTTAGACCAGGGACTGTCTAAAAATAGGAATCCAACTTGAACTGCTAAAAATAGAACTTATATTTTTAGCACTTCCATTTTTCATTCCCTGTTGCCCAATCCCGCACTGATGCCCAAACTGCTATTTTTAGAAATTTCTTGTTGCCAATTTTTCAAAACAGAACTCAAGCCAAAGCTCATAAAATGGATCAGAACACATTTTTGAGCGTGATTCGGAGAAGAAATCAAAACAAGGTTCTGAACAAACCTTAGGGTAGAAATTGGCCCAAAGTTCAGAGAAAGACTCACAACATGACTCAGAGCATAGCCCAAAGAAGAGCCCAGAAAAGAGCCCAGAGAAGAGTCCTGAAACGAACGCTGAGAAGGAATCTGAAAATGCCTCAATAGAGAAAGAAGTGGAAGATGTTTCCACTAAAGTGCAAACATATGAGACCCCTGTAAAGAATCAACTGGATGAGGCATTGCAACACTTTGATCAACAACTAAGAGGACAACAAGGAATAAAAGGTGTTGAAACAGAAACAACATTCAACACACCCCAAAACAGTGGACAAATCTCACTCATTGATAGGGCTACTACAAAAATGTCACCATAGAAGATACTGAAATCATCCCGACCTTCCCTTCAACAAAAATTGTTCTCAGAGTGGAGGAAATTCCTCCTCTTGATGTCTTTTACAGTCCAAAGCATTGGGTTGTAGTAAAAAGACAGAGGAAAAGGAGGAGAATAGAACAAACTTTAGAGATAATTCCTGATAATTAACCAATGGATGTAGTATGGAAGGATACCCCCATGGATCCTTTGGGCAATCTGAGCAAACTATCATGGAGGTGCTTATGCATATGCTACTATTGATAAGGCATTGGAAGTCATACAAATAGTAAGGGAGAAAGATGAAAGGATACAACAATTAGAGCAGTAGTTGGACGAAGAGTGACAAAATATAGACCATCAAATGAAGGCACAGTTGGCACATTTACAATAGAGCTTTGATCAATTGAAGCTCTAGTATCAAGCAGAAACAAGTGCCAAAGATAATCAAATACAACAACTACAGTTTTCTATGGATCAGTTGAAAGATAATCCTAAGGTTGAGGATTTTATAAGAGAAGCATTAGAGCTCAATTCTTTATTATCAAAGCAACAAGTGACATTCTGTCAGAAGCTATCAATCATCAATCCAATGTGCAAGCAAAGTGATTTACTGATAATTCAAGCATCCGATCTGACGATCACATTTAATGAGATCAATGAAAATATTTCAGGGTACATTACATAGTAGGATACTCAAGAGGGCAGAGAAACAGACCTTCCCAGGATAAAATAATCTCATAAATACATCCTCTTTACCGATTGGGATATTCAGCTAAAGCAGGCAGAAAGAGAAGTTTCAAGAGCGACTCATGCTGCAAATAATATCATTAAGACCATCAATGATAATTTAGACAATGCTAACTTGATACAAGAATGCCCACTTAGGAGTCTCCCCGATATCAGAGCCCTAGAAACACACTAGAAAGAAACTTTTAGATCAAGAGAATAGGCAATTAAACAACTAAAAAAACTTGACTGGGAAGTATGTTGGAGATATCTGGTGAAGCCACACAGTTAGTGGCTAATGGTACGTTGCCTCACTGACTCATCCATGCATATGCTTCCTACTCTCTTAGATGTAGTGTATATAGGACAATTGTGCATGAGGACAGATTAGCCTCTTAAATTCAGTCTGATGATGGATATCTATGAGTTGAGACTATGAATGAAAGAATAAACACCATTACATGTTGGAGCTCGTCATTTTAACAATTTCCGTTTTATGTAATTCTGTCACTTATTTTAAGGAGAGTTGTTTAAACCTCCTCAAAAATTTCATGTAATATCCATCTTTGTACCTTAATTTTATTATATAAACCCTTTCATGTCTTTGAAGAAAGGGTCCCCAATTTTATAAAGAAAGACTTTAAAATCTTCCACTTCTGTACTTTTAAAGCTTATCTTAGTAAAATCACTGGATCAAAGTCTTAAAGTTTTCTGAAGAAGGCTTTTGGAAGCTTGCTTTTGTACTTTTGGAAACCATCTTAATGAAAAATACTAGACTAGAGCTATTTACTTCATGAGCAAATTGATATGCATCGGGTACTTCTATCATTGTGTATTGATTTGTTTTATCAATTGATAGCCATTTCTCTTTATATTGTTTTATCATATGTATCTCTTTTCATGCAATTCTATATTCATTCACTTCTGAACATGCTTGGACTGCTATTTTTAATACATAAATGAGAAAGTGTTTGAATGATATTTGATACGATATATGTTTATAAATTATTTTGATTAACTATTAATCAAAATAATTATTTCAAAGGCTTTCCATTTTTGTTAGTGTTTGATTAATCTTCATTGTCATGCACTAAAGATAATCATTATATATCGCACAAGTATAAGTAAAATATCATGTAATATATAGATAGGTTAGACATATATGTATTTCAGTTGAAAACCACCTTATCTATCACTTAGTTTTTGGTAATCAACACCTTATCCATCCTATAAAATTTTAATTGAGAAACTGATCCCATTATATCTCGTTGGATCCACTAATCCAAATAGATAAGGGACAATATTCAAGTCCCAAACTGGGTGGTTTTCCCCCATGTTGCTACAATGATTTTCAAGGCTTCAACAAGTAGCAAAACCTAAATCTTGTTAGGAAAAAATTGTTGGCATTATGGCACAGGTTTGGCGCTATGGCACTGGTGTTGTCCTTGATGACAACTCACTTTGGTGACAGATCACAAGTTCAGGAATTCAGAAAGAAGAAAAAGACATATACGCAGGTTCACTTTGACGAAGCCGCATATACACGCGGGTTGGATGTTCCCAAGGCGCGTATGCGTATACACGCATTTTCATGCAAGGAAAAGCGCATACATGTGGGAGAACTAATTTTTGGTCCGTGGTATTTAGTCCTTGGTATTTGAACCTATGGTTTTGGGCCATGGTATCTCGTCACAAGTGTTGATCCCAAGTATTGGGTCCATGGTATTGAATTGTTATGGTTTTGGACCGTGGTATTGTGAAAGGCCTAAGGCTATAAAAGAGGAAGGAGATCAATTGGCAAGGAATCATCTGAATTATTGAATATCTGATAAAGTGCTGGATCTGGAATACTGTGATTGGGTTATGGTGCAGAGCTGGATTTGAAGGAAGAAGGAACCTGAGTGCAAGGAGAAGGATAAGTTCTTTTGATGGGTCAAAATCTTAAGGCGTGAATGATAGTATCTTTGTATGATTTTGATCTGTTCTATGTGGCGCTTGCTTGATCTATAAATCTGGTAATCTGGGTAAACTAATATCTGAGCATTTTAAGGGGTAAATTATCTTTATAGATCGGTACGCAGGTTCAATGAAGCAAAGGCACGTATACACGCAGTTTCTGTAAATCAAAGGTGCGTATACGCAGGTTGATCTTAGCACAGAAGCGTATACGTAGTTTCTGTAAGTCAAAAGGGCATATACGCAAGTTGATCTTAACACTGAAGTGTATGCACGCAGGTTTTTGAATTTTGAAGTAGCGTACGTCTCTTCATTTACGTTCTAGCTGCTTCTGTTGATTATTGCAGTGATCTGGGTTCCGAATTTGGGGTGTGATTACTGTTATTATGATCTGGGTACAGTTGTCAGAGAAGTGTCTATTTTGATTCAGTCTTGATTGGTGAAAAGGTGATTGGTTGATGCAGAAATTCTTGATGTTTGATTGATGTTATTTGTGGATCCAGTCTGAAAATTTATGAAACGTCGTCCCTGGAAGAAAGAGAAGGTTGTAGCCTTCTGCAGGTAGCAGCCTGCGTACTAGTATCTCAACTAGTACAAGAACTAAGGGGGTTGTATCTCCCTTCCAGGAGAAGCTGGAAAATGGGAGAGGGTTGTAGCTTTCTGCAGGTAGCAGCATGTGCACTGGTAAAGGACTACACTAGTACAAAATCATTGTAAAAAGAAGTTTCTAATTTAAAAAAGAAGAAGATAGAGACGAATTGCAGCAAGAGGTTTTCACCCACATTGGGTTTCCACCTTATATCTTATGTTCTTGTGTGTGGTTGTTTTCTGATCTGTTTTACTGTTCCTGGTAACTGTTTATATGATTCTGTTGCATAACTTAATGATCAACATCTGTAGAGTAAAGTAAATTATGAATCTGCATAGTATACACGGGTTTCCTTATCTGAAGTTGCGTATATACGCAGGTTCATCTAACCAAAGTAGCGTATATGTTCTGGGTTTGAAAAAGAAAATAATTGATCAAATAACACTGATTCACCCCCCCCTCAGTATTATTTCCAACAAAAATATTAAGCCTTCTCTTGAGTAGAATTTGGATCCCTCTTAGAGCATTATCTAAAGACATCTTTGTGGAAAGAAGAATTCGATAAGAGATGTATTTGTACAGACATAACTAGTGAAGTAGTTCTTTGACGAATAATGTAGCAAGAGTTTTGTGTGTATCATTGAAGTCACCCTTGGAGCATATCTAAAAGGTCACCATTGAAGGCATCTTTGAGTAGACCCTTTGGAGCATAATTAAAGAACAAATGTTGTAGTAGAATTTGGAAAATATACTTGAAATATTTTTAGAATAGTTTATTAAATTTTGAGCAAAATTTGCATGAAGGAAAGACAAAAATATCTATTAACATTTAATAATTAGGTTGAGCTAATCTTTTAGAAGCAAACAAAATGAAATATTTTATTAAAAAAATCACACTTTCCTATAAATAAATTAGGATCCTGATAGTTTAGCCACATAGTATGATTAATTAAGGCATAAACTGGAAGCAACACCTGCCTTAACATTTTCACGTGAAGGAAATTGAAAGCATGTGAAGATCTTATCATATTCAAGTTTGTGATTCAATATCCTCACTCAACAACATAACGAAAATATGAAACTGTAAGATTTGTTATATGATAGGTTTCAGTTGCGATGATTTTCCGATGATAAACAATTTGGTAATGAATGCTAATGTCCATCAATGTAAATAGAGACAAACAGGTGGGTATGGACAACCACATAAGCATGTTTAAAGAATTAGCAATCGGCATTTCTAAAATATTATATTAAATTTGTGCAAAATTTACACGAGAGAAAGAAAAACATCTATGAACATGTAATAATTAGATTGAGCTAATATTTTATAAGTAAACAAAATAAATTATTTTATTTTAAAAAGCACACTTTTTTATAAACAAAATAGGATCCTGCGCAGTTCAGCCACAAAGTGTAATTAATTAAGGCATAAATTGGAAGCAACACCTACCTCAACCTTCTCACTCAAAGGAACATGAAGGCACGTGAAGATCTTATCATCTTCAATTTTATGCCTCGAGCTCCTCACTGAATAATGTAAGGACAATACACATTTGTAACACATGTTATATGATAGGTTTCAACTCAGCTGATTTTTTGGTGATAAACAATTTGTTAAGGAATGCTAACGTCCATCAATGTAAAAAGAGACAAACAATTGGGTGTGAATAACCATGTAAGCAAGTTTAAAAAAAATTCAATTGTCAACTCTAAATATTTTATTAAATTTTGAGGAAATTTTACATGAAGGAAAGAAAAAAGCACCTATTAACATTTAATAAATATTTTATAAATGAAAAAAATAAAATATTTTATTTAAAAAGAAAAATTAGACTTTCCTATAAATAAATTAGGATCCTGTGTAGTTCAACCATAAAGTGCAATTAATTAAGGCATAAATTGTAAGCAACACCTACCTCCACCTTCCCACTAGAAGGCGCGTAAAGGCATGTGAACATATTATCATCTTTAAGTTGGACAATACAAACTTGTAAGATGTGTTACATGATAGGTTTCGACTAGGCCGATTTCTAGTGATAAACAATTTGGTAATGAATGCTAATCTTTTTCAATACAAATAGAGACAAACAGGTGGGTCTGAACAACCATATAAGCATGTTTAAAGAATATGAAATCAAGATGTATAAAATAAATTATTAAAATCTAACCAAAATTTACATGAAAGAAAGAGAAAAACATTTATTAACATTTAATAATTAGACCGTGATAATATTTTATAAGCAAACAAAATAAAATATTTTATTAAAAAATACATCATACTTTCCTATAAATAAATTAGGATCCTGTACAGTTCAACCACAAGAGAGCTAATGATTAAGGCATAAACTAGAAGCAACACTTTCCTCGACCTTCCCATTGTAAGGTATGTGAAGATCATATCATCTTCAAGTTCATGCCTAGAGCTCCTCAACAACGACATAAGCATAATACACAATTGTAAGATGTGTTACAATATAGGTTCGGACTGCACCAATTTTTAGATGGTAAGTAATTTGGTAATGAATTCTAATGTCCTCAATGTAAACAAAGCATTAGAGAAATTTTGAGGTCTAAAATGGGTCTCCTAAGGAATATTATAAAATAATAGTGGAAATAATAAAATAAGATTATATTACATTATCAAATATTATAGGGAAAAAAAAAACTACTTTTTCAACTCGTATTTTCAACTTATCTTCCTATGCTTTTACTCAAATTTTGAGTGGTAGCACTCATTGGATGCAAAATATAAATTCTCATTAAGGGAGTATCCATGTGGTATACTTTCGATGGACCCTGCTACACGAAAAATGATAAACATATGAAAAATGCGATTGCAATCATGTTTTTTCCTATATTTCTCATTTTTCCTGTAGCAGTGTCCATAAAAAATATGCAACATGGGTACTGCTTCAATGAGGAATTACATTTTTCATCCCATGAGTGCTCTTGCTTGAAAATCGAGTAAAACCATAGGGATATAAGTTGAAAATATGAGTTGAATAAGTAGTTATTTTAATTTAATTTATTTTTAATCTTCTTATTTTTTTACACCAAATATGGCGAATCATCCTCCATGGTTGAAATCATCATCTTGAATCCTATTGGTTCTTATAAAATTGATTTTGGTTGTATATTTTCATTTTGAGACCCATTTTTTACCTCAAAATTTCTCTAATGACGAACAGGTGGGTTCAAACAACAATGTAAGCATGCTTAAATTATCTGCAATCGAGATTTCTAAAATATGTTACTAAATTTTGATGAAATTTTATATGAAAGAAATAAAAAAACATTTATTAATATTTAATAATTACACTGATCTAATCTTTTATAAGCAAACACAATTTTATATTTTATTAATAAAAAAATCACACTTTCCTATAAATAAAATAGGATCTTGTACAATTCAACCACATTGTGTGATTAATTAAGGCATAAATTGGAAGTAACACCTACCTCGATCTTCCCACTAGAAGGCACATGAAGATATTATCATCTTCAAGTTTATGCCTCAAGCTCCTCACTCAATGACATAAGGAAAATACACAATCGTAAGATGTGTTACAAGATATGTTCTGGCTATGCCGATTTTCTGGTGATAAACTATTTGGTAATGAACGTTAACATTCGTCATTGTAAACAAAGACAAACATGTGGGTTCTAACAACCATGTAAGCATGTTTAAAGAATCTACAATCAAGATTTATAAAATATTTTTATTAAAATTTGAGGAAACTTTACATGAAAGAAAGAAAAAAGCATCTATTAACACTTAAGAATAAGACTGAGCTAATATTTTATAAGCAAACAAATTAAAATAAAAAATTACACTTTCTTATAAATAAAATAAGATCTCGTGAAGTTCAACCACAAATTTTGATTGATTAAGGCATCAATTGAAAGCAACACCTTCCTCAACCTTCCCACTAGAAGGCACATGAAGATCTTACCATCTTCAAGTTTATGTCTTGAGCTCCTCACTCAACGATGTAAAGATAATACACAACTGCAAGACATGTTATAAAATCAGTTTCAGATGCACCAATTTTCTATTGATAAACAATTTGGTAATGAATATTAACGTCTGTCATTAATGTAAACAAAGACAAAAGGGTGGTCCAAACAACCATGTCAAAGCATTTAAGAATATGTGATCGAGATTTCTAAAACATTTTATTAAATTTTGAGAAAAAATTGCATGAAAGAAATTCAAAAACACCTATTAACATTTAATAATTAGATTGAGTTAATATCTTATAAGCAAACAAAACAAAATGTTTTATTAAAATAAATCACACTTTCCTATAATAAATTAGGATCCAGTGTAGTTCAATGAAAAAGTGAGATTAATTAATGCATAAATTCAAAGCAACATGTGTTAATTTGGCAGCTCAGTGACAAATTCCAATCATGGGAATATATTTCTCTTTTCAAGAGGACCAATTTTGACTTTTGGAGTAATGGATTTGGACAAATGAAAGTGTATTTTTGAAGTGAAGCCCACAATCCCACATTTGATCAAGTCGTCCCTAAAGTGAAGTTGGAAACCCTTTGAAGGCTATAAAACGAGTCAAGTGACCCTCATTTGGATATTATAATCAAGAATATTCTTCTTCTTTCTCTTCATTGGATTGGTTCATAGTTTGCAAAGTTTGGTTTGTACATGTCTGAAATTGCAGGGTTCAAAGCTCACATGTGTGATTTAGGGTTTTGGTTTGCAGCCACACACTTGCCATAGGGAATTTTTGGTTACAACCGCAGACACACATGCCTATCCATGTGGTTGGAGAATTTTAACCACACACACATACACTCTCCCTCTATGGCTGGAAATTAGGGTTTCATTTACAGTTAACCATCGTTTATTGTTGGCAGGAAAGTTATCTCTGATCACTATTGTTTATGGGCTCATATTTCTTAACATTTTTGGGTTATTTTGTTGGATAAATTTGTGATTGAGGCTCTAAATCATTGTACTCTCTCTTGTTGAACATTTTATGACAATCTAATAAAAAGAAGATTTGAAAAGGGTTTTCCCCCTTATGGCATTTTTACCTATTCATTGACCAAATAATGTGTCTCTCGTCTCTTGGCTATATTTCATTGTGCATTTATATAACTGTTCTATCTACTATTGCTCTATTGTCATTGGTTAATTGAAGAAGTGAAATTGTAATTTGGATTTTATTGGAAATTTTTGAAGTAATAGTCGCAACATATAACATTTTTTGATGAAAATCAACATGGAATCAGAGTTGAGATGAAGATAAGCCCAAGAGACATATAGCAAGAAAATCGATCCTCTAGCAGTTGGATTTTGGTATTGTAAAAAATTTCTATCTCATACTTCAAGGATAATGAAAACTTAGCTGATGCATCTGGATTTTCATCTTGGAAGACTAGGATCAATATTTCCTTAGATGAGTATGATTCCATGGAATACATGGAAGGAAAGATTTCTCCACCACTGAAAAATTCATCCTAAGCTGCCAAATCTCAGTACAAAAAAGGTGATCTTAAAGATAAGAATATTATTATTGATTCTTTAATAGATCATCTACTTGTTTATATTTCATCTTTGAATAATTCCAAATAAAAGTATGATAATATTGTGGGCATGTATGAAGTGAACAATTTGAGACACATTATGGATTTGAAAAATCAACTCAAAGAAACTAAGATGCACAAAGGAGAGACTATATAATCATTCTTCATGAGAATCACTGAAATTAGGGATCAACTATAGATTGATCAAGAAATCATATCTGACAAGGAATGAGTGACGACTGCCCTTAGTGTTCTTCCTTCATCATGGGACATGTTCATTACTAATATCAAAAATAGAGAAAGGATCCTTACTTTTGATGAGCTACTTACCCTATGAAATCAAGAGGAAATAGTGGTGATATCGAGGGGGAGAATTCAAAGGCTAAATGAAGGAGATCCCACTGCCTTCGTTACTCAATGGAAGAAGAAAAACAATAAGAAAGGAAAGGGAAATCCATCTAATGCAATAATACCTCCTCAAGCCAATCGATATTCCAAGGACTCAAGAAGATGAGATAAAAATGTTGAATGCTACAATTGTCATGAAAAGGGTCACTATGCTTGAGATTTCCTTGAGAAGAGAGATGCTCCAAGAAGAAACACTTCAAGGTCCTACATCAATAACTGTGGCTACAACAAAAACTGGTCATATGATATAAGAGATGATAAAAGAAGGAATGATAAAAGAAGAAGAGACTCTCTCAATGATTCTAAAGAAGAATATCATCCAGAAAAGAAGTCAAGAAATTACAGGTATGAAAGTAATGCTACTAATCAATCTGAATATATTCTTATTTTTTCACTTTCTAGTTCTTCTGCTCCCGATACTTGGGACAGTTGGTTGGTTGATAGTGGGGTCTCTCATCATTTCTCTAGGTATAAGGAATTTCTCTCTAATTTAGTGGAGAGGGAGTCAAGATTGAAAACTATTCTTGGAGACAAATCCACTGATCTTGTTAAAGGTTTTGGGTCCCTTAAATTTCATTTGGACTCTGGGGAATCTATTTTGCTTCATGTTGTGATGTATCTGTCAAGTTTAAAGAATATTTTGGTATCTATATCTACTTTGGAAGATAAATAGATGAGGGTTTTCTTCATTAAGGGAAAATTACTTGTTTGGCTAGTGGGATCTGCTATGAGAGATGCATTCACATTGGGATCTAGATTTGAAGGACTCTATAAAGTCATTGGAATACCTCTTCTAGCACTAGTCCATGATACTAAAAATCAAAACAAGCCATGGTACTGTCGGTTGACCCATCTAAAATATGAATCTCTTTCAAAATTGAAGATGTTGGTCTCGACGATTTCTGATATTCAAGCTCAACATGATGGATTATGTCTAGGATGTGCCAGTGGAAAGAAGATAAGAGGACCATTCCCCTATAGCAAGAATAAGATAAATGAGATCCTCCAACTCATTCATTTCGACATATGTGGTATGATGCCCTTACATTATCTTGGTGGCCATATCTACTACATTACCTTCATTGATGATTTGTCAAGGAAGACATGGGTATGTTACTTGAAGCATAAGGATGAGGACTTTGATTCGTTCAATAATTTCAAGGCTTTGGTCGAAAATCAAACAGGGAAGAAAATTAAGATATTCAAGTCTGACAATGATGGAGACTATGTTTCAAATGAATTCATATATTTTTTCAAGAAGGAAGGAATCAAGAAAAATATAGTTGCGCCCTATAATCCAAAAAAAATGGAGTGGATGAAAGAAAGAATATTAAGTTCTTTGTAGACGCTACCCAAGCTATGCTCCATGATCAAATGTTTCCAAAGTTTCTTTGGGGAGAAGTAACAAATACAACAATATATGTTCAAAATAGGGTACCTCATCAAGCATTGGACAACAAAAATCCCAAAGAAGTATTCACACGTGTCAAGACTGCTGCAAGTCATCTCTGTATATTTTAATTACCCCTATATTTCCATATGTTGAAGGACAAAAGGAACAAGTTGGAAGCCACAAGAAGAAAAGGTACATTTGTTGGATATCGTGAAGATTCTAAAGCATTTAGAATATATATTCCTCGTCAAAGGAAGGTTGAAATTAGCAGGGATGTAATGTTCAATGAAGATGTTTCCCTTGGAAAAGGAAGGGACCTTCCTTTGCCTCCTCCTCCTGAAAAGAAGAACGACAATATGGATATTTTAGAAGGTCTGTCCCTGCTCAAATATGAGAAAAAAATTGTTGATGGTCCCATGGAGCCTATGGACCCCTTGGACCCTCTTCCATGTGATCCTCCTACCAGGAAGAGGCCACTTTGGATTTGCGACACATTACAATATTCCAGGAGAATAATTCCTAACAAAAGGACATTTAGAGAAAATTCATGCAAGTACCAAAGACATGTGGTAGTTGTGAGAAATATGATTCAAGTTGAACCTCCCTCCTTTGGAGAAGTCGTGAAAGAACAATTCTGGAAGGATGTTATGGAAGAAGAATATGAGTCAATTATCAAGAAAAATGTATGGGATGTTGTGCCAAAACCGAAGGGGAAATTCGTGGTCACTTCAAAATGGCTATACAAAATAAAACGCGGGGTCGATGGAAGCATCAAGAAATATAAGGCAAGGTTCATGGCCCGAGGGTTCTCCCAAAAATATGGATAATATTATGATGATATATTTTCTCCTGTGGCTCGATAAAACACCATTCGTTCGATAGTTTCCCTTGTCGCAGGTCAAGGACTGGCCCTTCATCAAATGTACATGAAGACAACATTCCTTCATGGCATGTTACATGAAGAAGTCTAAGTGGAGCAGCCACAGGTATTTGAAGTAAAGGACCAAACGACTCATGTTTCCAGGTTGAAGAAGCATTGTATGGTTTAAGGAAACCCCCTAGAGCATGGTACACTTGCATAGATAGTTACTTGATGAAGTTGGGATTCACAAGAAGCAACGTTGATCCAAACTTATACTTCAAAGTGATCCAATGTTTGCCTTTCATTTTGGTATTATATGTTGATGAATTATTCTTGAAAGGTTTAGTGCCTCTCATTCTTGAATGTAAGAGGTAATTGGCTACTAAATTTGAGATGAAAGATCTTGGTTTGATGCATTATTTCTTGGGATTAGAAGTATGGCAAAGACCAGGCAAGATTTTCCTTTCATAAGGAAAACATGTTGTGAAATTGTTAGAGAAACTTGGCATGGTAGAATGCAAGTCCTCTCCTACACCTATGGAGATGAATTTCAAGAAGCTATGCAAAGAGGCTTCCAGACCATACCTAGCAAATCCTTCTGAGTATAGAAAACTGGTTGGTGCTATGATGTTTATCATAAACACCCTCCCTGACATATGTTTCACATTCAACAATTTGAGCCAGTTTATGACTGAGCCTCACCACGTACATTGGGTCACTGCCAAGCATGTATTTAGATATCTACATGGTACTATAAACATTGGATTGAGATATGCCATTGGAGATGTTAGACTACATGGATATATAGATGCAGATTGGGCTGGCTGTGTTGTTGACAGGAAGAGTACTTCCTGATGTTTTTATAGTATGGGATCCATGATGATATCATGGATGAGAAGGAAGCAAAAGTTTGTAGCCCTTAGCTCAATTGAGGCTGAGTATATTGCAACCAACTTGGGAATTTGTGAAGAAGTTTGGTTAATGAATCTCTTTAGAGAGCTATTTGAGCAGGTCTTAGGCACGACAATTATCTATTGCGACAACAAGAGTGGGATTGATTTATCAGAGAATCCTATGTTCCATGACAAGTCTAAGAATATTGAGATCAAATATCAGTACATCTGATACATTATGCAAAGAGGAGACATGAGACTCCTACACATTTCGAAATATGAGAAGATAGTCGATATCCACACGACAACTTTGCTGAAAGGGAAGTTCTTGGTATTCAGAGAGCAACCTGGACTGGTTGATATGACACTTTTGAATAAGGGTTCGGGAAGATCAAGAACACTAAGCAATGCTCTTCCCCCTAGTTGAGCTCCCAGGGTGAGGAATGGAGTTGATGAGGTCATGGGGATGAGGGACCTATGACCGATAGGTTGTAGAAACCTGAGATCTCCCCTAGTCAGAGTATGCCCTAGTTAGCATCTTGTCCACTCTGTGGGATAACCTCCCCATCTATCCAATTGAATGAGGGACTTGGGATAGAGTGTGATCCTTACCCCTTGTAGTAGGTGGATCTCACCCAAGTTGGTGGATGCAAGTGTTCTACCATCTGAATCTTCATGGTTAAGATGGATGATCAAGGACAATAGGGTAGAGTAGGACAATAGGGTAGTGTGTGATCCTTACCCTTGGTAAGTTGATGTCACCTATTTTCAAGGAATTTGGGATAGAGTGTGATCCCTACGCTTAGGGTAGGTTTGTCTTTAGTTTTGGGTGGTGGCTATGTCTCCTCAATGATGATGATGATGATGATTCTAGTTGGTAGCTGAGTATCCCCGATGGTAATGGATCAGGGTGGTAGATGGATCTCCCCTACAAAAGTTCTTCCCCTTTATATTCGAGAATGTTTAATATGAGATGAGCAGAGACAAGTAGAGATAAGCAAGGATGTACATGACATGATGTCGAGATACTTATGATGATCACATGATGTAGTTGGAATTTATCCCTAGCTGAGAGGGAGTGTTAATTTGGTAGCTCAGTAAAAAATTCCATTCATGGGACTAGATTCCTCTTTCCGAGAGGACCAATTTTGACTTTTGGAGCACTGGATTTGGAAAAGGGAAAGTGTATTTTTGAAGTGAATCCCACAGTGTCATATTTGATCAAGTCGCACCTAAAGTGAAACTGGACACCCTTGGAAGTATATAAATACAATTCAAGTGGCCTTCATTTGGATATCATCATCAAGAATCTTCTTCTTCTCTCTCTTCATTAGATTAGTTTGCACAATTTGTAGAGTATGGTTTGTACAAGTTTGAAATTACAGGGTCCGAAGCTCACATGTGTGATCTAAGGTTTTGATTTGCAGCTGCACACTTGCCATAGCGAATTTTCGGTTAGATCTGCAGGCACACATGCCTATTTGTGTAGTTGGAGCATTTGAAACACACACACATACACTCTCTCCATGAGGTTGGAAACTAGGGTTTCATTTTTACAGTTGACTGTAGGATGGAAAGTTATCTCTGATCAATATTATTTCTAAGATCATATTTTTTAACATTGTTGGGTTATTTTGTTGGATAGATTTGTGATTGAGGATTTGAATCATTAATGTACTCTCTCTTGCTGAATCTTTTATGAGAATCTAATAAAAAGAAGAATTGCAAATGGTTTTCCCCCTTGTGGGGTTTTTCCCTGGTTATTGATCAAATATTGTGTCTCTTGTCTCTTGGTTGTATTTCATTGTGCATTTATATAATTGTTCTATCTACTATTTCTCTATTATCATTGGTTAATTGAAGAAGTAAAATTGTAATTTGGATGATTGGAAATTGTTGAAGTAATAGTCGCAACATAGAACAATTCTTGATTAAAAAATTAACAACACCTACCCCAACCTTCCCACTAGAAGTCACATGAAGGCACATGAAGATCATATCATCTTCAAGTTTATACCTTGATCTCACTCAATGATGCAAGGACAATACATAGTTGTAAGACATGTTATAAAATAGGTTTTGGCCACGCCATTTTTTCAGAGATAAACAATTTGGTAATGAATGATATCATTATTCAATGTAAATGGAGGCAAACATGTGGGTTTGAACAACCATATAAACACATTTAAAGAATTTTCAATTAGGATATCTAAAATATTTGATTAAATTTTGAGTAAATTTTACATGAAAAGACAAAAACATCTATGAACATTTAATAATTGGACGGATCTAATCTTTTATAAGAAAACAAAACAAAATATTTTATTAGAAAAAAACATACTTTATTATATATAAATTAGGATCTTGTGCAGTTCGACTGGAAAGTGTGATTAATTAAGGCATGAATTTGAAGCAACACTTGCCTTGACCTTCCCACTAGAAGGCACATGAAGATCTTATCATCTTCAAGTTTATGCCTCCAGATCCTCACTCAACATTGTAATAAAAACACCCTACTATAAGATGTGTTATATGATAGGTTCTGACTACATCGATCTTCCAGTGATAAACAATTTGGTAATGAATGGTAACGTCTATCAATGTAAATGAAGAAAAACAAGTGAGTATGAAAAGCCATGTAAGCACATTTAAAGAATCTACAGTTAAGATTTCTAAAATATTTTATTAAATTTTGACCAAAATTTACATGAAATATAAACAAAAAAACATCAATTAACATTTAATAATTTAATTAAGCTAATATTGTATACACAAACAAAATTAAATATTTTAAAAAAAAAATCATACTTTCCTATAAATAAATTAGGATCATGTACAGTTCAGCCACAAAGTGCGATTAATTAAGACATAAATTAGAAGCAACATTTGCCTCAACCTTCCCACTAGAAGGCACATGGAGGTCTTATCATCTTTAGATTTATGTGTTGAGATCCTCACTCAACGATGCATGGACAATGCACAATTATAAGACGTGTTACAAGATAAGTTCCAGCTATGCCTATTTTCTGATGATAAACAGTTTGGTAATGAATGTTAATGTTTGTTAATGTAAACAAAGAAAAACAAGTGTCTCTGAACAACCATGTATGCATGCTTAAAGAATATGCCATCTAGATTTCTGATATATATTAAATTTTGAGAAACATTTACCTGAAAGAAAAACAAAAACATCTATTAACATTTAATAATTAGACTGAGCTATTTTTATGTAAGAAAACAAAACAAAACATTTTATTAATAAAAAAATCACACTTTCATTTAAATAAATTAGGATATTATCTAGTTTAGCCACAAAGTGCGACTAACTAAGGCATAAATTAGAAGCAACACGTGTCTTGACCTTTCCACTAGAAGGCACGTGAAGATCTTATCATCTTCAAGTTTATGCCATGAGCTCCTCACTCAACGATGTAAGGAAAATACACGATTGTAAGATGTGTTACAAGATAGGTTCCGGCTGCACCAATCTTCTGGTGATAAACAAATTGGTAATGAATGTTAACGTTTATCAATGTAGACAGAGACAAACTTGTGGGTCTGAAAGACCATGTAAGCATGTTTAATGTATCTGTAGTTGTAGTTGGGATTTCTAAAATATTTTACTCAAATTTGAGGAAAATTTACATGAAATAAAGACAAAAACAACTATTATCATTTATTAATTAAATTGAGCTAATAATTTATAAACAAAAAATAATATATTTTATTAAAAAATCACATGATCCTATAAATAAATTAAGGTCTTATACAGTTCAACCCCAAAGTGTGATTAATGAAGCTATAAATTGGAAGCAACAATTGTCTGAACCTTCCCACTAGAAGGCATGTCAAGGTCTTATCATCTTCAAGTTTATGCATTGAGATCCTCACTCAATGATATACGGAAAATACACAACTGTAAGACGTGTTACATCATATGTTCTAGCTGCGCTGATTTTTTGGTGATAAACAATTTTAGAATGAACACTAACATATGTCAATGTAAATGAAGACAAATAGGTGGGTCTGAACAACCATGTAAGCACATTTAAAGAATATGTAATCTAAATTTCTAAAATATTTTATTAAATTTTGGAGGAAAATTTACATCGAAGAAAGACAAAAACATCTATTAACATTTTATAACTAGATTGAGCTAATCTTTTATAAGAAAACAAAACAAAATATTTCATTAAATTATAAAAAAATCACAATTTCCTATGTTAAAAATAGCAACAAGAAAATCCCGATTTAATTTGTCCTTGAATTAAATTAGGAGTTAAATTGTAATTATATTCTCATGGCAACTTATTATAGTTAACTAAGTTAAGTTGACTTAGTTGGATGAGTAAATTCGAGTTGGGAGTCTATCTAGAGTCATGTAGAGTGATCCCTAAATTTTAGGGGCCCAGGTTGAGTTATTATTGAGTTGTAATTATTTAATTCAGTTTAACTGAGTTAAATTTAGTTAAACTAGTTCTAACTATTGGAGGAACTAGTGAGTGGTCAAGTGAATTAAATTGGATTTAATTCACATGCAATAATCAATCAGATAACTGATATTTCACTCAAAAATAACTCATTCATGTCAGTTCAGAGGAAGACCCAATTGAGATTAGAGTTCAAGGACAATGTACAATCAGTTGTAAAATCATCTAAATTAATTTGATGGTGCATGCAACTAGATGAAGGCCTATGGATGGATTGCACATTTATTAATAAGGAATTTCCCAATTAAATATAGGCTAATTCCCAAGGGAAAAGCACAAGTATGGGCTTGGTAGGTAGCAGATTTGGCTAAGTATTGACTTGAGTTGGTTTGTGAAGTAGCGAGATAGATTGTACTCGTGTAGAGATTTTTCGGGTTGAACAAGCATTATATTTTCTTCTCAGATCTTCTGGTTAATGCAATATACAAATAGCAGGGGTTTTTAGCTGAGGACCTCCTCAGAAAATTATTGTGTTATGTGTGATTGAAATTCTCCCTTTTTTGCTTCATGATTTCCTCGATCAATTTTTGTTTCCACTGATGAGTAGAGTATATTCAAGTAAATTGTTTTAGCACATCAAAATCTACTATTTGAATCTACAATAAAAATTCTACATGATATCGGAGTTGAAATCACTGTAGAAGAGGAGAATACGAGTTTGTTGTGCAGGCGAAATTGAATTTGCAGTTTCATACTTCAGATTCAGCAGGATGTCGTTCTACGGTCTAAGACTTGAGTATGCCCTTGAGGGGAGCTCAAATTACATAGATTTGAAGGAAAAGATGGAGACAATGTTGGAAGACAATGGGTTGAAGGAATTCATAGATCATGATATCCCAAAGCCTCCAATATCTGATGCTAAAGATCTAGCAGAATGGAGAAAGTGTGTGGCAAAGGCAAGAAGGATTATCCTAGAAGGATTTCGAGATCATATTGTCTCAAATATCCATGGTAAGGAAACTCCATTTGCAATGTGGAAGGCATTGATGAACATGTTTCAAAGCGGCAGTGACCACATGAAGCTGACACTGAAGGAAAAACTCAGAAAGAGCAAGGTGGAAAAGTGTGACTCAATTTCGAAGTACTTAATCAAGTCTCTAAATTTCGAGATGAGCTTGGAAGTATTGAGGTTACTGTTGTAGAAGACAATCTGGTGAGCCTAACACTTCTAGAATTTCCCAAGAGCTGGCATAACTACTCGAACTCAGTTAATGGGAGGGAGAAGCTACTAGAGTGCGAGCGATAGTGGTCCAACTTGGTACAGGAAGAGATTCAACGGAATAGCAGCGAAGAATCCTCATCCAAGAATGACGATGAGGAGAATTATGGCCTAGATATAAAGACAAAGAAAGGGAAGGGGAATTCATCCCATTCCAAATCAGATTCCAGTTAGGGAGGCAAGAAGAAGGACATGTCAAAATTAAATGTTTTCACTATCACAAGCTGGGACACTATGCTACAAAGTGTCTATGTTAGGTCCCTATAATACTAGTGCATTCCCTCATTTTTATTGTCTGTGTAGCCCCCTGATTTTTATTGTTGTGCCCATGTAGTCCCCATAATTTTATTATTGTGCCCCATAGAAGCCGACTATTGTTATTGTTGTGCCCTTACATTATTATTGTTATGTATGCTCTGATTATGTTGTGACCCCTTAGACTCCTATATATAGAAAGGAGGTTTTGTCATTTGAATCATCGAAGAATTTTTTTATTTATGTAATGTAAAGGAGGTCTCCCCCTCAAAGAGGATATTTTTTAAGTCATTGATCTATCTATTTGTTAGATGGTTGCATAACATGTTGTATTAGAGATTTGGATTCTAGGGTTTCACTATAACAAGCCATCTTGGAATTTGCGCTACAACATTTTTTCTACACAGCTTCTAAAACTGACATTTTTACCACTTGGAGCAGAAATCACAGAGAAAGTTGTGTAAAAATTTTAAATGTTGGTTTGCTATATTTTTGGAGATATGCTCCAAGGATGTTAGGGTTTTTGCAGGCTCCAAAATTCTATTTCAAACAGGTGACCTAGGAAAAGCTGTCATAGCTATTTTTCTACGAGGCTTCAAAAGTTGACATTTTTACCATGTGGAGCCGAAATCGCATATAACTGTTTGTATAACTTTCAGATCTTGGTTCACTATATTTTTGAAGATATGCTTTGAGGATGTTAGGGTTTTGTAGGCCCCATAATTCTGTCCCAAACAGGTGATCTAGGGATAATCATCATAACTTTCATTTCAAGCATCAGATTTGAATTCTATAAAAATTGATTGAAATTGAATGGACTATAGTTTTTTGTGTACAAATTTCAGGGCTGAATGTTGAGATAGTGAGATGTGGCATCCCGTACAACTTTTCTCTATTGAACCAATCCATAATCAGGTCATTGTGGGATATTTCGCATAACTCTTTATTGAATATTCCAATCTTGATAAAACTTGCAGGGTTGGAAAGAGGACTCATAGAACTACCATATGAAGAAATTTTAGAACTTGGAGATACGAAATTACAAATTTATAATCATTTCAAGATCAAGCTCCTAAAAGCAAGAAAAACCTGTGTATGTTTTTAAAAATTGCATAACTTTTGTTTGAAAAATCAGTTTGAAGTGATTCAAAGGGCATAATGAAGCATATATATCATTGTTTGATTTCAAAATTTATCAAAGCAATAAAATGGAAACACCTAGTAAGCAACTAGAAAGATATTATGACACATGAAGAAGAGGAATAAATGCAACATGATATTTCAAAATTACAAGACCAAGTGCAACAAATTTCGCTCTCACAAAGAGTAACCAAAAACTATATGGAATATAAGATGGATGGTCTGAATAATAGTTTAAAATAAGACGCAGAATATTTGAAGAATGGTTTAAAAGAAGACATGGAAAGTTTGAAGGAAGGTTTGACACAGTTTCTACAAGAAATGCTTCCTAATAGCGAAAACGTATTAGATGAAACTCATGATGAGAACAAAATAAATGTTAATCATAATTTAATAGACTCTAATGTTGGATTGAAGACCCACCATATTCCAAAGATTGATATGAGGAATTTTTATGGCAGGATCTGGTAACATGGATACTATAAATGGAGCAATATTTCGGTCTTCATAATGTGAAACACACACAAAAGTTACGCATTGCAGGTTTATATTTAGAACCCAATCAATTTATATGGTATCGATGGATTTGTTCTCGTAAACTACTTGTCACTTCGTCAATTTTATAGAGGAAACAATAGAACACTATGATGATACAAAGAGAAACACCTTCTTTAGCCAATTGATAAATCTCAACAAAAGGGTTGAACGGAAGAGCACATTGAGGACTTCCAAAAATTGAATATAAGGGTAAATGATTTTCCAGAGGAGCATAGGGTTGATGCCTTCATAAGGAATTTAAAGGATAACATACAACATGAGGTTCACCTTTTGGAACCTGATTCATTGGAGAAGACATTCAGGTTGGAAAAAAAAATTGAAAGAAAAATTATGGCAACAAGGAAGCCTACCATTCACAACTTTAAAGATGGAAGTGTTGTTGCTCCTAGCCTTCCACAACCTACAAGGTTGACACCACAAAAACTGGAAGAAAAAAGAGCAAAAGGGATTTTTTATAGTTGTGATAGAAAATATTGGAAGAAAAAAGAGAAAGGGGCTTTGTTACAGTTGTGATAGCAAATACACTAAAGGTCATAAGTGTGCTGAGAAGAAATTAATTTACATAGATTGTGGAGAGGAGGAATAAAAGGAACAAGAAACATCAAAAGAAGAGTATATACACCAGGAAGCAATCCCATAGAAAGAAGAAATGAATCCGACCATATCTTGTAATGCATTGGTAGGAATTATGACTCCTCAAATAATCAAGATAGAAGGACATATCAAGAAGAAAAAGGTAATAATGTTGATTGATTCGGGTAGTACCCATAATTTTACTCATTGTAAGATAGCCAACTAATTAAATTTCTTCCTATATCCAACACCAAAGTTTCAAGTGATGGTTGCAAATGGAGGAACCATACATTTCTCTAGAAAGTTCCATAATATCAAGCTAACCATAGGATAATATGTCTTTAATAGCCCAATGCTTTCCATTCCAATGGGTGGTGCTGATATTGTACTAGGATTCCAATGGTTACAATCTGTGGGTATGATAGCTTTTAATTTTCAAGAATTTTTCTTAATTTTTTTTGGGAAGGAAAGGAAGTTTAATTGAGGGGTATCGCAGGGAAACCAAGAAATATAATCAGCTCTAATGTCATGATAAAGCTTCTAAATAAAGAACAATGGGGCGTAATTGTACAATTATGTTCATTAGAGGTTCAAACATAAAAATCTTCTATTTATCTAGACCTCCAAAAAGTCCTGGACTATCATTCTAAGGTTCAAGCAGTGGAAGATCATATCGAGCATCAAAAATGTTCACCAACTCTTAAAGGAGAACCTCACTTTAGTACATAATAGAATAAATCAACAAGCATATCAACATCATAGAAAAATAAGTTTCGATGTAGGCGATTGGGTATTTTTACGGCTACAACCAGACAAACAAATTTCCCTCAAGAAAGCTAAGAAGGATAATAAATTATCACCAAAGTATTATGGTTCTTACAAGGTGTTGCAAAATATTGGTACTATGGGATACAAATTGGAGCTTCTTGCATCTTCCCGAGTGCACCCAGTTTTCCATGTTTCATTCTTAAAGAAGGTTATAGGTGACAAGTTCCTAGCTCAAACAATATTGCTAGAACTTAAAGAGGAAGGAAAAATCATATTAGAACCTGAAGCAGTCACATAATCAAGAACTTGAAATTAATCAATTTTAGAGTATCTCATCAAGTGGAAGAACTTACTCGCTGAAGATTCCACATGGGAGGATGAGAACTTTATATAGGAACATCCAAAACTACTCAAGTGTTGAGGACAACACTTTTTTGAAGGAGAGGGGCCTGTTAGGTCCCTATAATACTAGTGTATTCCATCATTGTTATTGTCATTGTAGCCCCCTTATTATTATTGTTGTGCCCATGTAGTCCCCATATTGTTACTAGTGTGGCCCATAGAAGCCCACTATTGTTATTTTTGTGCCCTTACATTATTGTTGTTATGTCGACTTTGATTATATTGTGACCCCTTAGAATCCTATATGTAGAAAGGAGGTTTTGTCATTTGAATAATTGAAGAATTTTTCATTTATGTAATGTAAAGGAGGTATCCCCCTCAAAGAGGATAATTTTAATTCATTGATCTATCTATTTGTGAGCTGGTTGCATAACAGTCCGCACAAGAAGGCTAGTAAGAAGCCCTTAGGAGGAGTGACATTTGAAGCTCTTGCTTCACATTTCGAATTGGATTTCACCCTCATAGCTTGCATGGTTTCATCAGTGATGGGTAGTGTGTGGTACCTGGATAGTGGAGCCTCATTCCATATGACCAGAAACTAAGAGCTCTTTAGTAACTTGGAGCGCGACTGACATCTATATTGTTACCTTTCAAAGGGAGTTTGGTTCTCCCTTCACATTGAGAGATGTCATGTATGTTCAGGGTTTGAAGAAGAACTTGGTTTCTATTTCCATGTTGGAGGATCATGGCTATGATATGATATTTAGCAAGGGAAAGGCATTCCTTTGTCACTAGCCACATGAAAGGTGAAGAGGATCGGGGTTTGAGTGAACAACCTCTACAAATTGGAGGTAGAAGACTGTGCTACTTTGAGCACTAAAGCAGAGAAGGTGTAGATCCGAGACATCGATGAGTTGTGGCATAGAATGTTTGGTCGCTTTCACAACGGAGCTTTGAAGATCATGCAACAATTTCTAAAGGACTTCCCAAGGGTACACTAGAGCAAAGAGACACATGCAAAGGGTGTACATTGGGGAAGTACACCAAGATTCCTTTCATGACAAATATAGTTGAGCCCAAATGATCCTTGATTGAGTTCACTCAGATGTGTGTGGACTGTTTCCGATAACATCCATGACCAAGCATAGGTATTATGTAATATTTATTGATGAATTTTCTCATAAGTGTTGGATTTTCTTCATGCAGAAGAAATATGAGGCATTTGATAAATTTCATGAATTTAAAGCACTTGTTGAGAAAGACACTAGAAGGAAAGTTAAAGCTCTCAGAAGCGATAATGGTGGAGAATATGTGTCGAATGAATTCAATAACTTCTGTGTGAAAGAAGGCATTCAATGAGAGTTGATAGCACCTCATAGCCCACAATAGAATGGGGTGGCTGAAAGGAAGAACATAATTATTATGGGAGTGACATGGGTGATGTTACATGATCAGGGCCTACCATTGCACTTATGGGCTGAAGCATGTAACACAACTACTTATTTGTAGAACAGAAGCCCTTATCAAATTCTCAGGATGAGTACACTAGAATAAGCTTTTTCAGGTAAGAAACCAGATGTGGCACACTTCATGATGTTTGGTTCATCAGTATACTATCATGTTACAAAGGATGCATGAAAAAATTTAGAGCCAACAATTGAGTTGGGCATATTTGTGGGGTACACTAATACACCTCACAACTATCGGGTGTACCTTCCCTCCAACAAGATGAAAATGGTTCGTAGAGGTGAAGTTCAATGAAGAGAAGGCCATGAGATGTTCCCTTGAGAGGGAGCTTCAGTTACATGCAGATGAGGAGATTTTAGCTCCAAAGGAGGAACCTCAGGATGATGTGGAGCAACCACATGAAAAGGAGCAGATAGTGGAAACAACCACTCATGCAGAGACTTCCAAAGATGGGAGAAAAAACACCAAAGAGGCTAAAACATTATTGCATGATGCTAGAGAGAATTTAGGAGCACCCACATCAAAATGCAAGTAGAGGAGGTCGCTATAAAGGTAAACTTGCTACATGGTTCTGATGAGTGAGAGTCTAGAGATTGAGCCATCCTCATTCGAGGAAGAAGTGAAACAACTAGTGTGGGTTGATGCCATGCTTGAGGAGTATGAATCCATTATACAAAAAAATGTTTGGGAGGTGGTCCCAAGACCAGAAGACAAATTAGTGGTGAGTTCTAGATGGTCCTATAAGGTAAAGCAAGAAACAGATGGGAGTGTGGAGAAAAAAAGGGCCAGAATTGTGGCCAGAGGGTTCTCTTAGGCGGAGGGAATTGATTACGATGAGAACTTTTCTCCTGTAGCAAGGTACTCATCAATCAAATCTATTCTAGCATTGTCAGTGCAGATGGGATGCAAGATACATCAGATGAATGTAAAGACAACATTTCTCAATGACATGATTGAGGAAGAGGTGTTTATAAAGCAACCAAAATTTGAGACCTTCAATAGAGAGTCGCATGTGTGCACACTCAAGCGAGCATTGTATGGACTGAAACAAATACCTAGTGCTTGGTACACCAGGATTGAAAACTATTTCACCGGGTTGGGCTTCACCAAAAGTGAAGTAGATGCAAACCTTTACCATATTTTGGTTGAAGGTAAATTGTTGACTATAGTATTATATGTCGATGATTTTATTCTGACAAGTTATGAGAGTATGATCAAATATTACAAAGAGGATCTTGCAAGAGAATTTGAGATGAAGGACTTCGGGCTCATGCTTTAATTTCTTGGTATGGAGGTATGGAAAGGAGATGAGGAGTTGTTTATCTCTCCAGAAAAGTATGCTAATGAGATAGTGAAGAAGTTCCACATGGAGAACAACAAACCCATGGAGACTCCTCTAGTAGGTAACTAGAGGAAGGAGGATGATACTTCAAGTGAAGTAGTGGAGGCTACTATTTATAAACCGCTTGTGGGTTCACTTGTGTACTTGGTGAACACACGACTAGACATGTGTTTAGTAGTTAACTAGTTTAGTCAAGCCATGGTTAGCCAACCAAATTGTATTGGAAGGAAACCAAACATGTGTTGAGATACCTTAGGGGGACCACTAAAATTGGTCTTTGGTAGGAGTGAAGCTTCAAGGCTTCATAGATGAATATTAGGTAGGGATTCCATTTGACATGAAGAGAACATCAGGGGGAATCTTCAGTATTGGGTCAGCAACAATTTCTTGGTACCAAAAGAAGCAGAGATCAGTTGCACCTAGTTCAGGAGAAGTAGAGTACATGGCTGTTAGTCAAGCAACATGTGAGACTATCTCGATGAGGAAGGTCCTTGTTGGGTTGTTTGGTCAACAAATGGATCCAACAGTGTTTTACTGTGAAAATCAGAGTTGTATCAAACTATTTGAGAATCCAATTTTTCATGATCAGTGTTGGGGAAAATTAATTGCCTAATAAAAACAATTAATCACCTAGACATTAATTATCAATCCGAGGAGTGTCTTTTTATTTCAAGGCAATCAAAAAAATATATGCATAACAAATACCAATAGCTAACACTGGTTCTATATGATTGTGTTATATATTATCAAGCTAATTCAACAAGAAATAAAATGTAAGACTTGAATAATAAAACTAAAATTAAAAAGAAGAAATTAAATGATAGGAAAAACAATTATCTTAATCACACAACTTAAGTCATTGCTAAATTAAACCACACATTACTAAATTTGAAATTTAATCTGTTGCACCCAACATAATTCAAATGCTAATCTAGAGCAGTAAATTAAATGAAATATAGAAATTGGATAAAATAACAAATCTGGAAAATGCAACAAACAACAAATTAGTTAAAAGAAAGGAAATCTACTTTAATGAATGACAATTGAAGTTAAAATAAACAACATAACTACACTAATTTACATGTTCAAGGAAGCATCTCGTCCAAGGTAGTGGGTCCAAATTCCCAAGACTTAGTTCTGTCTTGAGAAATAATTCAGATTAGATTACATGTAACAAATGTAGAACATAGTGGATAGCTTCCTTCACTAAAATATATGAGATAAATAATGACAACATAATGAGACTCTTAGATTTTCCTCAGATTCAACAAATTTTCATCTCCCATATCCCATCTCTTATCTCTTCTCCTACATCCTATCTAATAATTGTCCATCTCTTATCTCCTAATTACCCCACCCCACCCCTCCCCCCTCCTTTATTTGATCTTTGTTTTCATTTAAATACATAGAGAGAAAAGAGAAGTTACAAAAAAGTTTATTACAAATTGATTTCCATTAGAATTTTGGATTTATTACATAATCTCAATAAAAAAGATCAGATATGAAAGATCTTCCCATCATCATTCAGCAGGAACAAGTCGAATCTAGTATTGCAATTGGAAGAATTTGGAAAACGACCACAACAACAAATCTGAGAAGATCACCTTCGAAGAACCTTGCGTTTCTCTCGATCCAAACTGAATTTTGGAAAACTTCTCATTACAAAACTAATTTGGTTCATTCTACACAAAACTCGTGTCTCGGATTTTCAAGATTCGCCTTCATTTGTATAGAAATTCCAATGCGAAACTGTCACTTCTTATCCCAACGAATTTCTGAGTTGGAATATTTGATTATGAGATGGGGATAAAATTTGCAATTTGGAAGAGATCTTGGAGGCTAAAATAATGATTGATGTTATAACAAATTCATTAATAAACCATCATTGGCAAAATCATGCATAATAATAATTTATTAAAAATAAAGGAGAACATGTATTATTTACTCACAAGAGCATAAATAACTATAAAATGGAATTATATGATAGATTATGATAAATAACAAGATAAAGAATGGTAGAAATGGATGAAATAGACATTAAAAAGTGATAATAATAATGACAAATTAGAGGCCCAACATACCCCCAGACTGAATATGTTGCATGTCCTCATGCAACCCAAAGCCTTTGTATTAACCAAACTATAATACAAAAATGTTCATCCCAACTCATGAAATTGATGGAACAAATGACTTCTTCTTCAAATAATAAATATTCAATTTTAGCAATGTTGATGAAATTGACTTTCAACTATATGTATATGAAGTTGCAACAAAATATTATATAAGTAACGACAAACTTCATTAACCATTTTCTCAAAAAATACAAACCAGATTTTGTTGAAATTTTGCAAGCAAATTTCTACTATATTAAAGTTTCTCTAATCCAAAAATGAGATTGTTTTGATGCATGGATCATGAGATATAAATAAAATGGCTATAGGTGATAGTGCACGATTCTTGAAATTTTACAAACTAATTTAACTTGAAATTTTATGGGTTTGTGTACTTTAATGATACCTCTTTTCTGTCCAAAAATCACAAGAATTTAGTTCATAGTTTTAAAGATATACCCCTGCACTATATAAAAATGAAATTGTATGCCTTAAATGAGAAAGAAAGTATAAAACATCCATCATGTGTAGCAATTCCTCCCCCAAATTGGAGAACAATCGTTGTTGAAATCTATGCTTGGTGTAAAACAACATGGAATAAAAGAGGTTTTGAGAATGAATAAGGAGATTGATGGATGATGGCATGCTCATAATAAATAAATGAATGAAAGTAACACTCCTCCAAACTAAATGCTTCTATGTCTCTGAAAATGGGAAGTGGTAAAGATATGGAATGAATGATGATAAATAATGCTCAATGGATTTTCATGAAATTCTCCCAAATTTTTAATAAATCAGAAACTTATGTTATTTTACCTCCGAAAAAATGTGGAATGACCTTCATGGACTAGCATTTTTTGAAGCTGATGTAGGCTGAGCTGACGCTAAAAGTGATGCAAAAGGTGAAAGCCATGCAAGCACATCCCATTTGAATAATTGTTTGCATTTACGAGTTACTCGAGCCTCTTCTATTAGTTGCAATTGTGTGGGCTCACTGCGAATAGAGTTTCTCCCCATACTTGTTGTTCTCCTTTAAACAATTCACTACTCTGCATGTAATTTTCTTGAATCCACAATTTTAGTTTTGAACAACAACAGATAAGCCGCATGAAAAGATTTCAATCAGAAAAAAAACTTTTGTATAAATGCAATAATAATATTTTTTCAAATCAGCAAGTTATGGTAGAGTTTGGTAATTATATGTTGTCATATCATCATAGTGCATGACCTTCCCCCTCTAATGAGAAAATGGAGTCCTTTTCCTCAAATCGCGAGAAAATGAGAATCACACACGACATCATTAATATGGCATGAAGCAGTCAGATGAGTCTGATAGGTGAAGTGGAGTGAAATAATTATCAATCATACAAGTGGTTAGAAATGATAATAAAAATATTAAAGCATGTAAATAGTCATTATGAGAAATGATTTACCTTTTGAGATTAATAAATAAAAATATGACAAGGCACGATTAAGGCTAATGACTGCTAGCGTCAACTGATTGGACAATGCTAAAGTGATTCATTCAATGGATTTTCAATAGTCATGCTAGTTTTTAGAAGTATAAACACTACTCATTGGTGGTTTCTCCCTTTGGATTAACTGAATAGGAAGTATTAGCATACTGAATAGTTGGTTATTTAAATTAATACTCAAATACAACAGGTAGATCCACTGCTACCAGCGGGCGTCTATAAATCGACAGGGTTGCCTCTTAAACCAAAAATGAGCCATTATCCTCAACTTATGACTTTTGATAATTTACATATTCCTAGACTTTTGATTATTTACACATTCCTGTAAAGAGGACACTGTGCTAACATGGTAACCAAATAATCACAATGCCATTCACTAGGGCATAACAAAGTGAATAGGTCAAATCATGATGAGACCTCTTGTACTTTGAAATTTATAATGTCTGAAAGACCATTACCCTGGTGTGGTAGCCATAACAGGAATTTCACTTGTGTTAATTCCTTATAATCATGATAGGCTGGCTCGTGATGAGACCCCCTATCCTCTTTGAGAAAAAATGATCATATCTCTAAATTTACATTGTAAGTTGAGGGAGGCTCACTAACTTGTTAAGAGTTAGGGATGGTGTAAGAAGTAAAAAGAATTCCACAAACAATATGCCTTAGTTCCTTTCATTGTGCCGAAGGGAACTGCCATTTGAAAGTGTAAAAGAGAAAACCAACATGATATTGAGATAGGTGGTGAATCAAGTGACAGTATATCAAAAAAATAATGTCATACAATAAGTCATTTAACATATGAACCATGTCCGTTTAAAATAAATATTATCAACAAAAAGCTAAAGAAAATCACAATGTAATCAATATGAATGTTTTTTAAAAGAGATTTTGAAGCAAGTTTCTAGCAAAGCAAATGAATATATAGGCGAAACAACAATCGGTCTATCAAAAAAGAACAACAAATGTTTTGTTGGGAATGGAATTACAAACGTTCAATCGGGAATGGAACAACAAATGTTCTATTGGGAATGGAACGACTAATGATCTGCCAGGAACGGAACAACAATTGTTCAACCGGGAATGAAACAACAAATGTTTAATCAGAGTGGAACAAAAAATGTTCAATCGGAATGGAACAAAAAATGTTCAATCGGAACAAAAAATGTTATGTCAGGAATGAAACAATAACTGTTCAATCGAGAACAAAACAACAACTGTTCGTTTAACGGAACAACACATGTACGTTTAACAGAACAACAACTGTACGTTTAACAAAACAACAACTGTTCTTTGAACGGAACAACAACTATTCATTTAATGGAAAAACAACCATTCGGTTAACATACCAGCAACTGTTCTATGAACAGAACAACAACTGTTCATTTGATAGAACAACAACTATTCATTGGATGGAACAATAACTGTTCATTTGACAGAACATCAACTGCACATTTGCCAACGGAACGACAACTACAACTTTGAAGGAAACAACACCTCAAACACAAAAACATAAGATAAATCAGAAAAGAAATAACACTTTATTTAAAAACATTAAATAAATAAATTAATTAAGTTACAACAACTATAATTTTGTTTTCTAAGGGAACATTAATCTGTTTCGAGGAACAACAATCTGTCAATGGAAAAAAAATGATCTCTTAGAAAAATGCTTTGGCAATAGTGACATGAACCTTCAAATGGAAATCAATTTTCCATTTATTCTGTTATGAATCTATTAGGTAATGAATTGAATGAAATTCCCTTATGTCATTAACATTTATTTCAAGAATCACTCGTTCATAAATTGACCTCTTTTGTTCTCCTGGAACTTGCAAAAAAAATGAGTGTCTACATGCACTAAAACATGAAATCATGAAAGAAGAGAGGTGATCAGGCTCTCATAATCCAACATATGCAAAAAAAAAACAAGTAGTTACTCTATAAAACAAATGCATAGAAAGATAAACAAAGAAAAATTTATTTGTCGCCTCTGGAAGAGCAGTGGTCGATCATACTAACCAGCGTGTTTTAATCATAACTCCATCATTTTTCCTTCGATTTGAGTGATTCCAAAGAAAAATGAGAGCTACTTCAAATTTATATCACCAATATAAATAGGTTTTAAAAATTCCATGATATGATACGTCAATTTTACTTAGAACAACCTGCATAATAGAGTCATTTTCGATTTCCCAACTTAGACCAACAGTTGATATTTTAAGACTAATTTTTTTGTTTGATGACGGATTAAACTGATTCAAATTGGATATTAAATTATATTCATGTATATATATCCAATAGAAACAAGATTTTAAGGAAAGAAGAATTGATGGGTCAAATACTCTAATGAACAGTTGGAAAAACAACGTTTTAAAAGTGCAGATTTATGATAGACATTAGTATTTTGGTCATAACTTTCTCATATAATATCGAAATTAAGTGATTCAAATTGAAGTGTAAGATATATTTATAGGGGAATGTACCATAGAAAAAGGATTTAAAAATATAGTCATTTAGGCCTCCAAAAAATGACTGTCCCAACTCTTTTCCTGAGCCACCTACTAGACACCCTCCTAATGTTTTGGTTATAATTTTTTCGTTTCAAAACCAAATGGAGTGATTAAAATTGGTTTGTAAATTATATGTCAAGGGATACTTAGGATAGAAACAGGTTTTAAAAATATTCCCTTTTGGTCCCTCAAACATGACTGTCTCGACTGTGTTTTCAGAAGTTTCATCAAGCCTGCAAGCCAAAAAATATGGTATTCAGGCAATTTTTCCAAATTGGTGATAAAAATTAATATGACTGTTTGTAGAACTATTATTTTCAATATAATACATCTAAATACACAAATATAAAACATTTATCACCGATGTTGATTTCCACAGTGTGTTGCAACAAAAATAACTATTTTTACATATAAAGAAATTTATTTATTTATGTACTTATTTATTTTATTTTCTCCACTAACCTACTCTATTTGAAAACTAAAATATGCTTACGTATAAGAGTACTTCTAGTGGATCCATTTTTTAAATAAGGCCTCAAGTATGTACGTACCCAAATTTGAAAAATGCATGTTAATAAATAGTAGGGTATGAGAAGCCAACTTCCCTTGAAAAGATGGTGTCAAATATTGTTGAAGTATGGAGTGATGTTGCAAATAAATGATGGAGTGAAACCAATCTTCAATATATCTTTTACTTTATTGATTTCCCATAGCCATCATATCATGAAGTTCTTGATTTTTTAAAGTGACTTGTTGATACAAACTAGAAGAAACCTCATTTTCTTCCATAACTTCTATAATTTTTAGATTGAAACATTCACAGTCTCAATACAAGTTTTCTGCAATGGTGCATGTGAGATAGAATGGATGGTAAGGGTAGGTAAATTTTTTAGTTCAATACTATAAGCATGTTGTACTGGTTTATTATGGTGAGGGTGTGGAATGGGTTGAGCAGAAAATTGTGTAGGGAATGGAGCATTTTGATGATGTAGTTGATTGGGTTGTGTGGATGGTTTTAATAGGTAAGCAAGATGTTGTGGAAGGACTGGTGAAAAATATGGATGATGTGTTTATGCTACAAGATGAGGGAGAGTAGTCATGTAATCATAAGATGATTCATGACAAGCTTGTGGACACTATTGGTGGGGGTTATACTGAGATTGGCATGGTTGCCCTAACATAGGTGTATTCCATAATAGATTATGCAAGTAAGAAAATGGATAGGAAGTGTTTTGAACCATACATGTAGGCCATGGTTTCCATGGTTTTAACCTTGTTGTAGCTTCCCCATCTCTTTGATATGATACTTCCATCCTAGATAAGGAAGAGTGACTATCAATGGGATGCTCCTTTCGGTAATGAGGCAAAACACTTCATCAAATTATGCTTGATTTTTCTTAACCTGCAAAACATGCAATTATGAATTTAGAGAGCACTAAAATTTTCAAATAAAACATTGATTTCAGCTCTTATATCTCCTATTCTTGTATTAGATTTGGAAAAGAAAGAAGAAAGTTCTATAGAATTCTTACCAGCCTGGGAGATTCCTCTTGAATACCTTATGCATAATTCACAAACATCATCATATGATAACTAAAAAACATCACCTTTTCTCATTAGATTTAAGAGTTCTAAAAATTCATCTTTGATTCCTTTAAGAATGAGTGTTTTTAAGATCTCTTTTTTCAAATGCTTATGCTTTGATTTTTGAAGGTTGCATTGAAATCGCTCTATGTTCCTCCAAGCTTTCATCTCCCCCTTGTATCATATTGAAAATATCTTCACTGACCTTGCAATAGTCTTGATACCTCTTCAAGAATACATTCTTCATGTCCTCCCATCTTTGGATGCAAATCCCACAAAGGCTTATGAACCAGCAGAGAGCTTCTTCTTTTAGAGTAAGAGGAAACACTTTCAACCTTTGATCATTAGTACAATAATCATATCTTCAACAAAGTACTTCAAAAGCAAATAAGAATGTATCTAGTTATTCATTTTCCAAACCATGAAAATTTGGTAGAAAAGATGGGGGAATTATGTGCATTTGTGTCACTCCTCCTAGATCTTTGATAGGGAATTCAAAAGTAGCAATGTGGGCCATTTCTTACCATAATAGAATATGTTCTTCATGTGTTACTTTGAAGCTCCTCCTTCAAATGTTCCTGTCAATTGGTTAGTGGAATGGGTGGTTCTTACATCACCACTTAAGTAAAATGATAAAAAAATCCAAGTTCCTACCTCTAATATTCCTACTTTTAATCATGCATGCTATATGAATCAAGCCTGACTACTGAGGGTAGATCCATCACTAGTTCCACAAGATGTGTGCATAGGTTCTTACTTTCTGTCTTCAATATCCAACTCTCACGAAGTTAGGTATGCATCTACAACCAGATATTAGTGTAGTAGTGAAATTTGACTCTCCCCAGCAATGACACCAAAATGTTGGGGAAATTAATTGCTTAATAATAAAAAAACTAATCACCTAGATATTAATTATCAACCCAAGGATCGTCTTTTTATTTCAAGGCAATCGGAAAAATATATGCATAACAAATACCAACATCTAACACTGGTTCTATATGATTGTGTTCTATACTATGAAGCTCATTCAACAAGAAATAAAATGTAAGACTTGAATAATAAAACTAAAATTAAAAAGACAAAAGTAAATGACAGGAAAAAAAATATGCTAATCGTACAACTTGAATCATTGCTAAATTAAACCACACATTGCTGAATTGGAAATTTAATCTATTTCACCCAACATAATTCAAATGCTAATCTAGAGCAATAAATTAAATGAAATCTAGAAATTGGATGAAATAATAAATCTGGAAAATGCAGCAAACAACAAAGTAGTTAAAAGAAAGGAAATCTACTTTAAGGAATGATAATTCAAATTCAAATAAATAAACAAATAACTACACTAATTTACATGTTCAAGGTAGCACCTTGTCCAAGGTAGCGGGTCCAACTGCCCAAGACTCAGTTCTTCCTTGAGAAGTAATTCAGATCAGATTACAAGTAACAGATGTAGAACTTAGTGGATAACTTCCTTCATTAAAATATATGAGATAAATAATGACAACATAATGAAACTCTTAGCTTTGCCTCAAATTCAACAATCATTCATCTCCCATCTCTCATCTCTTATCTCTTCTCCTACATCCTATCTAATAATTGTCCATCTCTTATCTCCTAGTTATCCCCCCCTTCTTTGATCTTTGTTTTCATTTAAATACATAGAGAGAAAATAGAAGTTACAATAAAGTTGATTACAAAATGATTTCCATTACAATTTTGGATTGATTACATAATCTCAATAAACAAGATTAGATCTGAAAGATCTTCCCATCATCATTCAGTAGGAACAAGTTGAATCTGGTATTGCAATGGGAAGAATTTGGAAAATGGCCACAACAATAAATCTAATAAAATCGTCTTTGAAGAACCTTGTGTTTCTCTCAATCCAAACCGAATTTTAGAAAACTGCTCATTACAACACTAATTTGGTCCATTGTACACAAAACCCGTGTCTCGTATTTTCAAAATTCACCTTCATTTTCTGGAAATTCCAACACAAAACTATCACTTCTTATCCCATCAAATTTCTGAGTTGGAATATTTTGGCTATGAGTTGGAGATCAAATTTGTAATCTGGAAGAGATCTTGGAGGTTAAAATAGTGAGTGATGCTATAAAAAATTCATTAATAAACCATCATTGGCAAAATTATGCATAATAATCATCAATTTATTAAAAATAAAGGAGAACAAGTATTATTTACTCACAAGAGCATAAATAACTATAAAAAGGAATTATATGATAGATTATGATAAATAACATGATAAAGAATGGTAGAAATGGATAAAATAGACATTAAAAAGTGATAATAGTAATGACAAATTATTGGCCCAACAATCGGTTCAAGCATATTGACATTCAGTATCACCATCTACAAGATTGTGTGCAGAGGAGAATCATGTTGCTGGAGTACATTCCTATAGAGGAGTAGGATGCAGATATTTTGACAAAGGCATTGTCAAGATGAAAATTTGAGTTTCACAGAGGTAGGATTGGGGTAGAAAATAATCCCTTTCTTGTTGAGAGGGAATGTTAAAAATAACAATAAGAACATCCTAATTTAATTTGTCCTTGAATTAAATTAGGAATTAAATTGTACTTCTATTCTCATAGCAACTTGTAACAATTAACTAATTAGTTAAGTTGGCTTAGTAAATTCAAGTTGGAAGTATATCTAGAGTCATGTAGAGTGATCCCTAAATTTTATGGGCCTAGGTTGAGTTAATATTGAGTTGTAATTATTTTATTCAATTTAATTGAGTTAAATTCAGTGAAACTAGTTCTCACTGTTGGAGGAACTAGTGAGTGGTCAAGTGAATTACATTGGATAAAATTCGCATGCAGTGATCAATCAGATAACTGATAATTCACTCAAAAATAACCATGCATGTCAGTTCATAGGAAGACCCAAGTGAGATTAGAGTCCAGGGACAATGTACTATTAGTTGTAAAATCATTTAAATTAAACCGATGGTGCATGCAATCGGAGGACGGCCTACGGTGGATTTCATAATTATTAGTGAGGAATTTCCCAATTAAATATGGGCTAATTCCCAAGGGAATAGCGCAATGAAGTGGGGGCTTGGCAGGAAACACATTTGACTAAGTATTGGCTTGAGCTGGTTTGTGAAGCAGTGAGATAGATTGTACTTTTGCAGAGATTGTTCGAGTTGAACAAGCATTGTATTTTCTTCTCAGGTCTTCTGGTTAATGCAATATATAGATAGCATGGGTTTTTAGTTTAGGATTTTCCTAAAATATTATTGTGTTATGTGTGATTGAAATTCTTCCTTTTCTGCTTCATGCTTTCATCGATCAATTTTTGTTTCTGCTGATGAGTAGAGTAGATTCCAGCCAATTGTTTTAGAATATCACAATCTGCAGTTTGAATCTACAATAAAAATTCTACATCCTATAAATAAATTATGATCCTATGAAGCAACCACATAGTGCAATTAATTAGATTTTAAATTGTAAGCAACACCTGCCTCAACTTTCCCACTAGAAGTCATGTGAAGGTCTTATCATCTTCAAGTGTATGCCTTGAGCTCCTCACTCAATGGCGTAATGACAATAGATAGGTTTCAACTACACTGATTTTCCGGGGATAAATAATTTGGTAATGAACTCTAACGTTCATAAATGTAAATAGAGAGAGACAGGTGGATTCGAACAACCATCTAAGCACTTCGAACAACCATCTATGCACGTTTAAAACACATGCAATCGAGATTTCTAAATTATTTTATTAACTTTTGAGGAAACTTTACATGAAAGAAAGACAAAAAATCTATTAACATTTAATAATTAGACTGAGCTAATATTTTATAAGTAAACAAATTAAAATATTTTATTAAAAAAAATCACAGTTTCCAATAAATAAAATTTGATCCTATGCAGTTCAACCACAAAGTGCAATTAATTAAGGCGTAAATTGGAAGAAACACTTGCCTCGACCTTCCTACTAGAAGGCACAAGAATATCTTATCATCTTCAAGTTTATGCTTCAAGCTTCTCACTCAACGACATAAGGACAACACAACTAATTGTAAGTTGTTTTATAATTTATCTTCGATATGCACTAATTTTTCGGTGATAAACAATTTGGTAATGAATGCTAATCTTTGTCAATGTAAAAATAGACAAACAAGGGGGTCTAAACAAATTTGTAAGCACGTTTAAAAAATCTATAATCGATATTTCTGAAATATTTTATTAAATTTTAACAAAAATTTTCATGAAAGAAAAACAAAAACATCTATCAAAATTTAATAATTATACTGAGCTAATATTTAATAAGCAACCATATCAAATATTTTATTTTAAAAAATCACACTTTCTTATAAATATATTAGGATCTTATGCAGTTCAACCACATAGTGTGATTATCTAAGGCATAAATTGGAAGAAACACCTACATCAACCTTCCCACTAGAAGGCACGTGAAGATAATATCATCTTCAAGTTTATGCCTCGAGCTCCTAACTCAACAATGTAAGGACAATACGAAATTGTAATATGTGCTACAAGATAAGCTTTGGTTGCATTGATTTTCCAGTGATAAATAATTTTTTAATGAATACTAACATTTCTCAATGTAAATGGAGATAAATAGGTGGGTTCAAACAACCATGTACACATGTTTAAAGAATATGCAATTGAGATTATATTAAATTTTGAGGAAAATTTACATGAAAGAAAGACAAAAACATTTATTAAAAATTAATAATTAGATTGAGCTAATATTTTATAACAAAACAAAACAATTTATTAAAAAGAAAATCACACTTTCCTATAAAATAATTATGATCTGTGTAGTTCAACTACACAATGCCATTAATTAATGCATAAATTCGAAGCAACACCTACCTCGACCTTCCTACTAGAAGGAACGTGAAGATCTTACCATCTTGAAGTTTATGCCTCGAGCTCCTCACTTAACAATGTAAGGACAATACACAAATGTACATGTTACAAGATAGGTTTAAGTGCCAATTTTCTGGTGATAAACAATTTGGTAATGAACGCTAACATCTGCCAATGTAAATAGAGACAAACACATATGTCCAAACAACCATGTATACATGTTTAAAAAATATACAATTGGGATTTCTAAAATATTTTATTAAAATTTGAGCAA
>APFE031153542.1:116953-179591 GCA_000404065.3 Pinus taeda | reverse complement strand
CCATGTAGTCCCCATATTGTTACTATTGTGCCCCATAGAAGCCCACTATTATTATTATTGTGCCCTTACATTATTATTGTTATGTCGGCCCTGATTATATTATGACCCCTTAGACTCCTATATATAGAAAGGATGTCTTTTCATTTGTATCATCTAAGAATTATTCATTTGTGTAATGTAAAGGAGGTTGCCCCCTCGAAGAGGCTGAATTATAAGGTGTTGATCTATCTTTTCTATCTTTTCATGAGCTAGTTTCATAAAAATATGATAGAAATGCCTAAAAACACAAATCTTGCCCTCAATAAAACTTTTATAAAATCAAAAATAACAAGTATGAAATAATCGGCCCCTGGTTCAGCCAAGGTTGTGATGCAATCAAGTTGCTATCACACATCACAGTGGGAAGTCATATGCAACATCACCCCTGGTCCCACCAATTGTGATTTGTGATTGGCTAAACCCAAAAATATATGTGTTGTGTTTAATAATCCCGATGGGTCTACCATATCGCATTGTGCTTTATGTATAAACATTGGGTTTCACTGATTATGATTTGTGACTGGGGAGTGGACCCGAAATCATATGTGTTATGCTTAATAGTCCTATCGAGTCCATTGTATCACATCGCGACTTATGTATAAGCTTTGAATTCCGACGATTGCGATTTGCGATGGGCTTCATACCCAAAATCATATGTGTTGCACTTAATAATCCCGGCAGGTCCACGATATCGCAGAAAGCCTTATGTATGGGCCTTGGGCTCCACCGATTCCGATTTGTGATAGGCCAGACCCGAAAAATATATGCGTTGTGGTTAATAATTCTGACGGGTCCACCATATCGTATCGCGCTTTATGAATAAACAATGAACTCTACTGATTGTGATTTGCGATTGGGGAAACGGTCTCGAAAAATATGTGTTATGTTTAATAATCCTGGCAGGTCCAGTGTATGATGGTGCGCCTTATGTATCAACGTTGAAAATGTTGATTGCGATATCCGATGTGATCGAAGACTTCATAGCACCGCAATAACTCATGGGAGATAGACCTTAGCCCTTTACCAATGTGAAAATCGATATGCGATGGAGGAATGGTCAAACGATTGCGATAAGTGATGAAGGCATGCATCGAGAGATGTGTAAATACCGAGGAAGCGCGAAAAGGGTAAGTTATGCATATTTGTATAGTATAGCTATTATCAAAGCATTGATATAGAAATAAGGACGTGATAGAAGGTTTTGAGGGTTGAGTCCATATACACCCATAGTAAAGAGTGGGGGTTGGTTATATGTGTGGGCATAGAGCACCGTGAAGGTTTATGAGGATTGAAAAAGTCCTGATGAAGGATATGAATGAAGGGTTATAAATGAATCATGCCACAAAGATTTATTCAGAGGGGTCTTAATCATTAAGAATTGAAGATTTGACTTGGTAGAGAGTTAAAATCCCTGGGATAAAAACAGATCATTCGGAGAGTTATCATTCGAAGAAATAAATGATCAAACTTCTAGGGGACCCATTCAAATTTGCTACCAGAGCAGGTTTTAATAGGGTGGTGGTTGTGGCCACAACAAATGGTGAACCGTTGTGCGAACAAGTTATCTCTGTTACCAAATAAACTTTGGATTAGTAGAACATCAAGGTGTTAAGATAAACTTGAAATGCAAACTGTATAGACGGATAGGCATGGGTTCCACTTCAACATTAATAGCTTTAGGCGGGATAAAGACAAATAGTTTCTACTTGCTGATAGGGTTTTGACAAGCATTCTCCAATGGCCGTATTATGGGATTTATTGACCTTCCTTTACTTGTTTTCTACTTTCAAAATCCTTTCGTGGCCATCACCAATCTGCCAATACCTGTTTAGGTGTGTACCTCAGCTCTTTATCACTCATCAAACTTGATGCAGATATGTTTATCTACACTTTGTGTGAGAATTTTAGTGCTATACTTTCGTATGATTGAATGTGGAACAGTCATCGATCATGCCATATTTTTAAACTACTTAAGAAAGGTTGGGCTTGCTGTGATAATCGGTTCTCTGAGTGCAGCAACAGACCCTACTCCAACCAACTTCCCAAACAACCTGTCCTTCCAGATTGGCACAAGGACTCAACATTTCATTTTCTTTTACATAAGTCCTTCCAGTTTCAGGCACAAGGACTAGGGTACAAATAAATTTTCCACATGATATACAACAGCAAACTTAGCCCATGAGAGGGGGTTTACTTGTAGATCAAAGATATTGGAAATTTTAGCGTGGTGGATGAAACCAATGGAGAATGACTGCAAACCTCATAGACAAGTATAGGCTAGGTCTGGATGGGATTTTAAAAATGCATCGTTCTAACATGCTAGTCCATCTGTGGTTACACATTTTTCGTTTTATAAAGATGCCCCTACATGCTCCGGGTATCCAGGTTATCAACAGATCCTACCTAGTTCCCAACAGATGCCATTCAGTGGCTTTGATTTGAATTTCACCGCTAATTTTCCAGTTCTCATAGGCTCATTGAAAGTTTGCCTGATTTGCAAGGTAATGATGAATTTACGATTGGCAGACTCATTAGCAGGTTACTGAGGGAGGCAAAAAGCTGAAGGTGGGGAATGAGGGAAATCTGAAGAGAGTTATAAAGGTGAAAACGAGACTGAAGGACCGAAATTGATTGGCTAAAAATGACTAAAATTCAAAACAGAAGGAAAATAAACTTTGCGAAGAAAGATAAGAACGGACAAGACAAAAATATAACTTAAGCTAATAGCAAAAATAAAATGAATCCTAACCTACTCAGGAGGTAACCACCATGTGGTGGCTACTGGAAGTATCTCTTAAGATGTTGGCCATTAACATGGAGTTTTTCAGTTTCTCCCAGTAAAGTTTTCAATCTGTAAGTTCCTTGACCAATTTTTTCCTCAACTTGGAATGGGCCCAGTCATAAGTGTTGGAATTTCGTGTGCTTACCTTTTGGCTCACTCAACTTGTCCCATTTCAGGACAAGCTCTCTAATTTGGTAATCTTTATCTCTTTCCAGATGGTGATCAAACCATCTATTCCCAATCATTTGGTGATTTCTAAATTTATTCCTGGCTTTATCTCTCAATTCCTCTAATCTCACCAATTGGTTGATCCTCTTTTGAAGTAAGGCTGAAGGGGTCCCCCTCAAAGCTTGGGAGAGATGTAAAGAGGAAATGGTTAGGTTAGGAGGCAAGATGGCTTCCTTTCTATAGACGAGGAAGTATGGGGAGTTTCCTAATGCTACTTTTGGGGTGACCCTATCGGCCCAAAGGATGTTTGTTAGAGCGTTGTGCCAATTCCTCTGGTTGTCGATGACAGATTTACGGATTATGTGGATGAGGTTTTTATTTGAGGACTCTACAACTCCATTTCCTTGGGGGTAATAGTTTGATGCATACCTTATGTGAATTGATTTATCGATAGCAAATTCAGTTAATTTTTGTGATGAAAAGTAAGAAGCATTATCAAATATGAGAGCATCAAGGATGCCAAACCTGTTGATAATAAATTTCTTAATAAAAGATATTACCTCATCTTCACTCTCATTCATAAGCCTGTCATGCTCTTTTTCATCAATGAGTGCATTTTTTAATGTCTTATCGCAATGCAAGATCTCAAGAATTTACTCGTCACCTTCGAATAACTGCTAATTTGAGATGTTATCAAGTATGGATGGTCTAAAAATAATTCAAAATAATATTTATTCTTGTTTAATCTAAGATCAGGAAAAAATTTCGCAACCATACCAGCCATCAAATTGGCATCTTGGTTTTTCCATCGAGGTATGTGTATGATATTAAAAGGATAGAAACTACCAATTAAGCTCCATACCTCATGTTAGTATCTTACCATGTATGGTGAATTGCAATGTCTCCTTCTCCCTACTTGGTCCACAATTATGTGTGAGTCACCAAAATCTTTAAGATTTCTCACCTTCAAATCAATGGCCTTTTTCAAGCCCTGTAGCAAGCCTTCGTATTCTGCCATGTTGTTGGTTCACACGAACTCCAACCGTTGGCCATCAAATGTTGGTTCCCTTGCGGTTCAATGAGAATGCTCCCAACACCTGCACCTTCTAAGCAGTTAGAGCCATCAAAATAGAGTGTCCAAAACATAGAATCTGATGTTATATCAAATGAACTGCCTTCTACAAAATTGGCCCTATCATCTACCATATTACAGGGTAGCTCATCAGTTGAACTACAGGGGAGAGCTTCCAACCGTGTGTTTATTTCAGTTTCATCAACTGTCTTTGCATGGAATTCTCCAAAACAAGTTTCTGTGGCACAAATGTAGAAACTATAATTCCCAAGGATAAAGTTGGTAAACATTACAGGTTCATTAGGGTCGTTCAGTTCTATCACTACATACTTCATGTATATTTCTCGATCAACTCTCAGCATATCACCTTTTCCCTTCTGAGGCAGCAAGGGATGGGACCAATCAGTTGAGAAATACCCATTCAGATTTGATGACCAGTCCCTACTAAGCCGCATTACATATGCCTCGGGTATGTTGACTACCACTATGTCAATGACTTGTGTGTATTGTGGTTTAGCAGCCATCCGAATCAACACATCTTTCAATTCTCCAATTACCTTTACATTTGTTCTGTCCAATTGAATAATTCGAGTTCTAGTTTTCTCGGGTATTGCATGAAGTCTTTTAGAAATAACGTAAGGCATAACAGTGGATGAGGCACCAGAATCTACCAAGCAATTGTATACATTCATGTTGTAGATTTCAAATATGATAAGGAAAGGTGGAGTCATGGATTTTGATATCCTTCATATCATGATTGCACTAACATCTTGGGGGGTCCGATTCATTTTTCATAGAGTGGCTTCCATGGTCGATGATGTATGGGTTGTACTGGGGGTACTAACAGGTCTAGATGTCGACTTCTTGGTTTGGCTAATCGGATTGGTGGGATATTTTCAATTTCATTCATTCATAGCTTTCAAAAGCATATCTCTTTGCTGTATTAACTTTAACAAATCTAAGTATGTGATATTAGCTCGAGTTTTCTGAAGATCATCCACAATGTTGTAATCAATGTTATAAATAGGGTAGGGTAGAGTAAACATACCTGTTTTTCCATTCTTAGGTGGGAAATTACCATTTTGAGTTGCCTTTGTTGCATTTGGAGATGTATTATCTTTTTGTGGACAGTTCACAACTAGAGTACTCTTGGAATCACCACTAGGTCTACCCTTCTCAACAATAACTTTAGGAGCAGATGCCTTCAAAGGGTGAACATCTTTCTTTTTCTGGTCTACAGGCTTCATCACGCCCGCAAGCAGCCCTTTACTTTGTGTGTGGATTTCATTAGTGTGGATTTTTGTCGTACTATCTCCTTCGTCGTCATCGTTCTCATTTGTATAGAAATCCCACAGTACATTGATTTGAGATTCCTTGTCCAAGGGCTCTTCCACTTGGTATTCTTCCTCATTTTCTTGTTATGACTCCAGCTCCACTATAGGTTCTTCTTTGGTAAGGAGTGATCCGATAAGAGCTAGCTCTTCCATATTTAAATTCCCTTCATCAAGTGGAGCAGGCAACACAAGTTGGCCATGACCACCTTCTATATTCTTACAATAGAAAGGTTTGAAGGATTTTTTGTTGTTATAATCTCCTCCATTCCCATTTCTACTCTCTCCAGAATTCCTTTTCATATCAATGACTGTGTTCATCAATTTCTTAATGATCCGATGCAAACCTTCCACATCTGTGGTATCCTTTTCTTTGATCTCAGCCGCTTTGTTATCACTCCCATTATTCTTCTTGGATGACTGAGAGGCTTTCTTTTCTTCGGTTGTATGATGACATGTTGTGAGACTGATCATTTCATTCTCGACTTTACTGCTTCATCGATAGCACCTTGTAAGGTTTTTGCATTACTCCTCTTGACCCACATCGCAGTAGGGACAGGGAGAGTAGTAATGTAGAATTCCATGAGCACCTCATCAATAGGTCTAGTGTTAGCCGGGATTCTATTAAGCAAAGTGTTGAATCAAATGTTAAAATCCTTGACCTTTTCTTTGGCTTAAATTTTCAAATGGGATAGTTCTAAACCTAAGGCCGCAAATGTTTTTCCATTGCCAAACTTGTCTAAAAAATTCTATTAAAAGGCACCCCATGAGGTGATCTATCCTATTCTCAAGCTAAAGTACCATGTGGAGGCTGCACCAATCTAAGTAAAAGGGAATAAGTGACATACTACATCTTCATCGGTTACCCTCAACATGCGCACGAGTAGGAAGAAAGAGTGAATATGGTTATCAGCAGTGTCTCCCCACTCAGGGTCGAATTTAGGCAATACTCTTTCTGCATTCTTGGGTAAGGAATGTTGCTTCCCAAGTACCGCTAAGGAATCCTGAGCGAGCTAGGGAGGGAATGCTCCCAGAGGAGGTGGGGGTTGATTCCCACCCAGAGGAGGTGGTAGAGGCGGATTCCCACCTAAAGGGGTAACGTTAGCCATATTATGGATAGGGAGGTTCTGGTTCAAGGTTTCTTCAAGGCGTTCTTTGTTATGATTTTCCAAATCAAACCAGGGATTACCTTTAGAGTGGGAATCCTCAGGAATTTCTTCTCAAGGAGTGTCGATACTTTGCAAGGACTCTAGCACACATATCTTCAAGAGAAGGGGTTGCAGATGTCTCTTTGCTTATGGGAAAGACCCTTGGCTTTATTTTAGTTGTCGAAGGTAAAGAGTGAAATATGGGGAGCTCAGAAAGGGAACAAGCGTAAGCCTGAGTAAGTACTCTGACTGGTTGTTCCTGACTGACAAGATACTCCCACAGTCTCTCTTCTTTGGGTGACCCAAATACGGGACTTAGAGGGATCTCTACTTCTTCAAAATGAGGCTCTTCTAAATGAGCGGAATGATATTTTTGACCTTTACGATCCATAAATTAATCTTTTCGAATCCATGTGTGACATTTATAGATGAAATCATGAAAACCTATGGACGGCAGTTCAGGCCCTACTTCTAGCACCAATTTGTTGACAGGGTGAATGTTTGGTGTGCCAACAAAGGGAACCAACCCAATCGCAGATCCCAATTATATCCGCTTTCGTTTGGAGTGGCTAGTTCCAACAAGTTTTAAAGGATCCCATCAACTGTTATAGGTGCTGAAATATTGCTTCTTGGAGGAAGACTTCAATTAAATCAACAAAAGAAACAACTAACCTATGTTTATCAAATCCTATCTACACTAATTCTAACTACTTATGCTAGTCCTAACTATTCTAATCTATCCTGCAGCAGCATAACAAAAAGAGATTAAACATCATATATAGATTCCAAGTCCAAATGAATCAATATTGGTTTGTAGATGAACAAAGTTGTGTTAAATCTTAATTGCAATCTAATTACTCATACAAGAATACACATTCCTTTCCATACAAATAAAACTTGCAACTGATGTTTAACAAGGTTTCAAATCAAAAACCTCTCATGAATTAACCATGGTAACAAATTATATTTGAATAACCAAGACTAGTCACGAATTATATGTTATCAATATACACAAAAATAAAACATATTTATATTTGTGCCAGTGACAACACCCTGATTCTAAACACATGAAAGAAAAGGAAGATAAATCAAAAAAAGGCTCCTTCTTGACCCAAATAGTCTTGTTCATTAGCACAATAAATACAAAAGTTGTTCTGCCCCAAAAAAGTCCTCTCACCTCTGGAGGCAATACTTGTGCAGAAAAAGACTGACCCTTCGTCTTCCCCTCGACTTTCCACCTTCATTCCCTTTTAAATATACAAATCAAATATACAGACGTAGAACAGTCGATGGAACCACTGACATGTCGAGGTCACATTTGCTAGAGTGTTCTATTTCCTAGGGGAACGAATTGATGTCGATGGAAAGGAGAATGACTGCATGTCATCTCCTCATAATGAAACCTGGGAAAACATCACTTTCAGAATACACAGGTAACAAATGGAAACCCGACCGTGAATGCCTAAGGTCGGATCTTAAATAGAGAACACCTGCATATATGTATTCTTCGAATCTGCTCAAGCATCTTTTACCCGTAGCCATTCTTGATGCTTACGCATCCGATCTTCGACCTCGCTTGCCTTCTCTTAGTCCTCGCCTGCAGAAATAATCAACATCAGCTATGCTTATGAAAATATGATAGAAATGCCTAAAAACACAAATCTTTCCCTCAATAAAACTTTTATAAAATCAAAAGGAACAAGTGTGAAAGTATCGTCCCCTGGTTCAACCAAGGTTGCGATGCGATCAAGTCGTAATCGCACATCACAGCGGGCATTCATATGCAACATCACCCCTGGTCCCGCCGATTGTGATTTGTGATTGGCCGGACCCAAAAATATATGTGTTGCGTTTAATAATCCCGACAGGTCCGCCATATCGCATTGTGCTTTATGTATAAACGTTGGGTTTCGCCGATTGCGATTTGCGGTTGTTCAGCCAAGGTTACGATGCAATCAAGTCGCAATCGCACATCGCAGCAGGCAGTCATATGCAACATCAACCCTGGTCCTGCCGATTGTGATTTGCAATTGGCCGGACTCAAAAATATATGTGTTGCATTAAATAATCCCGGCGGGTCCGCCATATCGCATCACCCTTTATGTATAAACGTTGGGTTTCGCCGATTGCGATTTACGATTGGGGAGCGGACCTGAAATCATATGTATTATGCTTAATAGTCTTGTCGAGTCCATTGTATTGCATCGCAACTTATGTATAAGCTTTGAATTATACCAATTACGATTTGCGATGGGCTTTGGACCCAAAATCATATGTGCTACGCTTAATAATCCCTGCAGGTCCGCCATATCGCGGAACACCTTACATATGGGCCTTGGGCTCCACCGATTGTGATTTGTGATAGGCCGTACCCGAAAAATATATGCACTGTGGTTAATAATTTCGGTGGGTCCGCCATATTACATCATGCTTTATGAATAAACACTGAACTCTGTCGATTGTGATTTGCGATTGGGGAAGTGGACCCGAAAAATATATGTGTTATTTTTAATAATCCCGGCGGTCCGGTATATCGCGGTGCACCTTATGTATTAGCATTGAAAGTGTCGATTGCGATATCCGATGCAATCGGAGACTTGATAGCATCACAGTAACTCATGCGAGATAGACCTTAGCCCTTTACCAATGCGAAAATCGATTGCAATAAGCGATGAAAGCATGCATCACGAGATGTGTAAAGACCGAGGAAGCATGAAAAGGGTAAGTTATGCATATTTGTATAGTATTTCTATTATCAAAGCATTGATATAGAAATAAGGACACGATAGAAGGTTTTGAGGGTTGAGTCCATATGCACCCATAGTAAAGAGTGGGGGTTGGTTATATCTGTGGGAATAGAGCACCATGAAGGTTTATAAGGATTGAAAAAGTCCCGATGAAGGATATGAATGAAGGGTTATAAATGAATCATGCCACAAAGATTTATTCAGGGGGGTCTTAACCATTAAGAATTGAAGATTTGACTCGGCAGAGAGTTAAAATCCCTGGGATAAAAACAAATCATTCGAAGAAATGAATGATCAAACTTCTATGGGACCCATTCAAATTTGCTACCAGAGCAGGTTTTAACAGGGTGGTGGTTGTGGCCACGACACCTGGTTAGGACGAATGTTCATTACTCATACATGGCCATGTTGGAAAAGTAACTAGGTTCGGTCTTCATATTTTTGTACTTATATCAATTTGTATTTTTTTTAAAAGAAGAAAAATAATTTTACTTAAGCATGGGTTTCATGCTCAAGTCTAGGTCAAGCATGTTCTTCATGCTCCTAGTGTTTAATGAGTCAAAAGAGTCTTTTTCATATGTATAAGACCTATTTTAGAAATTTGTAACAAGAAAGATAAATTATTTTTGAGTTTAGAAACACAAAATGACCCTTAATACCAAGTCATCCCTACCAATGAAAACTCGTCCTATGAGAGGCCTATTCAACCCCTTGAGAAGGGTATATAAAGGAAGAATCTTTGACTCATTTGGAGACACTTCATAAATTGAGTTTGAAGTAAGCAAAGGAAGCAAGAAGAGTGAAATTCAAGGAGACAAGGAGAATTCAAAGGAGAGAAGAAAAATAAAAAATTTATGCTTGGATTCTCTCACATGTGCAAAGTTATGGTTTCCAAATAATTGACAAAATCCAAGGATTGTGTGTCTGAATTGTAGACCTGAGATAGAGAGCCAAAATTTTGACTTGCAGCGAATTAACCTTCTTTGACTTGGTGAACTTCGACTTGATTAAAGAAAGATTTTGGAGGCTTGAATTTGTTCTTGGAGGAGGTCTTGGTCTTTGGGTTTTGGAGGTCTCATTTTCATCTAATTTTAGAAGAAGTGGATGGTTCTAGTTTTCCTCAATTATGAGGTTTTTCCCTAGCTTGGAGCCTATATCATGTGTTCTTTATGTCTTTGTGATCTTCATGTTTTGGGTGATTTCTTGATGAAGAAATAAAAATAAATATTATAAAGCGAGCAACTATCACAAATAATTATCAAGGAGAATCAACACCAATCTACAAATACCTTTATTTTCCAACATGGTTTCAAAGCTAAGGTGAACAACAAGGAAGATTCAAGATCAATCTTGTTGGCATATTTGATACCTCTACAACAAGTTCCTTCATAAAAGGCTCTTCGATTTGAATTCTATGGGTAAGGAGACAATTTTTACTATGGAATGGTACCTGTGATGTTGGGCACAAAACAAGATCTAAAATTTAGTGATACAAGAATTTCGAGCAAGGTCAAAGTCTCGAAGCATGAAGGATTATTATAAGATATGTAAGGTCTGAAAAGTCACAAACAAGATATGTGAAGTCACTACAATTATGTTATAGTATAAATCGTTGAGAAATGTAACTAGTATCGGTCTTCATAATTGTTGTATGGATCATGACATGATGTAATTCTCATGTAATGTGTTTTTCAAAAGAAAAGAAAAAAAAATCATTGTAAAGGTCAAAAGTAAAATTATTTATAAACATGGGTTTTTGTTGTAGCGGCTACAACCACCCTCCAAAAATTTGCCTTAGCTTTGTTTTGGAGCCTCCCTTCCAACCTTCACAACAACTTTCCTTGCTTCATCAAGTTCACAAGTTTCATTGTCTTTCTTGCACAAAGACATCCTGTTAATCACAGCTTGATCCATTCCCCTCGCAAGTTGTTCAACCGAACTTGGTCCAACTGCAGGTTGAGCATCTTCCCCAAGAAAATTGCGCAATGCTGGGGGGAAACTAGCCTTCACTCCAGAAATTGCACAATCTTGTCTGGCAACCCATTCGGCTCCAGGATTGCGCAATCCTACCAGTCAACACTCCCAGTAGGAATTGCGCAATTTTCCCTAACAAGGCTGCTCAACCAAAAATTTGGAAAAATCTAGCCAGCAGTTAGTTAGCTGCTTTGCGCAGAAATTCTGCAAATCTCCTAGGCAGTCAACCCAACTCCTAGCCAAAAATGTGTGTTTCCTTCAAGCAGTCGAATAACCTCTTGCATGTGCAGCTGAGTTGACTAGTTCCCTCCAAGACCGAGTAAAACAGACTTGCATGCATGGGCTGCTTCTACTAAGGCAGCATGCAAAGGCATCCCTTGTTTCAAGGATCTATGTTTAGCAGTTGGAGGTTACATGCAAGGACCAATTCGGAAACCTCCCAGAAAATGTCACTTCCCCTAGATTTGTGGCATGCACATCACAACCTCGATGTTATCAAAACTCATCAATTGGATGTTACATAGCTCATTCCTCACATCAACCTTGCAGCTCTAACATCCCTCATCGCATCTAGGAGTAGTCAGCAATTCATCTCAGCTATTTTGGCGTGAGCTTACTTCCCATGCCTTGTGCTGCATTTCTGTTGCTTTTTGTGTTTTCACTTGTGGGAGTATTGTTTACTTTATTTCTTTGAATGCTTATTGTCGTTTACATGTATACCAACTTTTCCTAGCCCTATTTCAGTTTTTGTTGCTATCTCACTGTTGTCGCATGCATGAAAATGTTTTGCACAAACGTTCCCCCAACCGATGAACTGCCTCATCCACATGCAAGTTGATCTGTTTGTCAAATCGTTCATTTATGTTTTGCATTAATTTTCGACTTCTACTATCACTTACTGTCACCATGCATTTATATTCATAGTTGCTTTCAGTTTCCCGTCAGCGAGTCAGGCCAACCTTGGCCTGGACTCTACCTTCACCAAGGTTGCATTGCTCAATATAGGGAAGGAAAGCTTACCTTCCTCTCTATATTTTCGCATTCTTGCCCAGCACTGGCATCCAAGACTATTTTGCGCATTTCTAGAGGACAATGACTGCTTGGACCAAGAAATTATGCAAATCTGTCCCTAGGCCAACAGTCAGCATCCAAACTGGGTTGTGCATTGTGTATTTCTAGCAGTCAGCTAGTCTCCCAATAGCCCAAATTGTTCCTTGTGCAGTCTTGGCAGTCAGTATCCCAACCTCCCAGTACAAATTGTGCAACCTTCATGATCATTCACCCAGGTATGTTGCAAGTCCGTCTCATGTTCATTTTGGTTTTCGACTGACATATTTCTTTCCATGAGTGTTTCCATGTCTCTAGGTATCCCAGGTGTTCATCTGCCTCTTAGCAGTACAGGTACAATGGTTTCCAAGAGAGTAAAGACAAAGACACCGTTTAGAGCACACTTGGGGATGCAGTTGATCAAGTGTTCAAGAACTTGCTTACCCATGAAGACATCAAGTTTTTCGTAGACAAGGGCATCAAGATATGACAACAGCAGCATCACAGCGAGAAGCATCATGAACAGCACCTGAAGACAGCATACCAAATGAAACGAATGCAAGAGGAGGGTTGTTGACAACACAAAGGCGGAGCAAGGTTGCAAGCTCAAGTAGGTCCATTAATGATGAAATAAACTTTGGAGACTCCAGCTCTGAAGTGATGACACAACATGAAGATCGTGTGAAGGTAGAAGATGGAATGAAAAAGGAGTTGCATGAGCTGAAGCAGCAACTCAAGAAGAACATGAAGCTACACAGACAGAAAAATGAGTTGTAGTAGGAACAGGAAAAATAGTGGGCGCAACATGCACTCATAGATGAAGTTGTGCCCGTACAAGTTAAGGATCCATCCTAGCAGCTGACACAGAGTAGACATGGTAAGAAGTGTTGTTGATCACATGCAAGGGATTCAGAAATATGCATGTCGTTGACTGCACACATGCAATCCAACCCATTCAACACACTCACCAAGGTGAAGACAAGAAGCAAGTCCAACTGGGGATGAACATGTACTTCGGCAAGTTGATGTGCATGACCACCAGGACACACTTGAAGATCAACACAAACACTATGCATCATTGTGTTTCTGGTTCAACTGTACCCAAGAAGACCATGCGCATGTTAGCAGACGAGTTGGATAAAGGGGCTGAACCAATCCACCGATTGTTACGGAGACAAGAGATCGCTTCAAAAAGATGTCACCATGAGGTGTATGCACACCATCATGAACAACCAAGCTTGGCATCAACTCACCACCTTCACCATCACAATCATGTCAAAGAGTTGGTCTCATCATGGTGGACTGAGTGTTAGTGATGTCTTGCAAGGCTTTCTCAAGCCATGTTGTCTCACATGAGTACATGTGCATTATAATGTTGATTCATTTCAAGTGTAATTCAAATGTCAATGGTTGGATGTAACAGTCATAGAGTAGGTGAAGAGTCATGAGGGTAGTTGAACTATCACAAAGGGGAATGTCAAGGGTCACCCCACCCTTTGTTATAAATAGTCCCTCATAACTCATTGTACAGGCTTTTGGTCATCCAAGCTTCTACTAATACTATCTTAAAGAAGGCTTGGATAGTATTGTAATGCGCCTTCGCTTCTCCACTGCACGGAGCTAGTACATCTCTTTAAAGGAGTAGGCAGATGTGGTTTTAACGTTCTACTATTGGGGCTAGCAGGTTTACATGGTGTATTGTATGATTATGACTTGCACTTATTTATCTAATAAGAGACATCACATTTTCATGCATATGTTGTTATTGTAGTTGGACTGCTCTGGTTGCCTTAAAGATATTTGTTGTTTAAATTACGTACTTGTTTATGAATTGATTTGTATGCAATTATATGAATCTTGTTGTTAATGTGTTGCATGTGTTTTTAATGTTGTCACCATCCATGTCGACTGCTCTGTTGGACATCAGACAGACCTTTCACATGAACCTTGTTATAACAATCGTCACACTTGTCTCGGACTGATCCATGACTGTTGTTCATGTTATCTTACCTTGTATGATGTGATTGTTGCATCTGAGTGGACTGCTCCACTGGAATTTGTGCATGCCCTTGTGTTGTGTGTTCCTAGCTGAGTTGGGACTGATCCCTTTCAACTTGGAACTCACCTTCACCTCCTTCTCCCTTCAAAGTGTTAGAACCTCTGATACACCTTCCTTAACTCACTGCATTAGTCACACCCTTGCTACTAACAAAGTTATCTTACTTGCCTCTATGCAACATCGACGTCAAAGCATTAACTTACGACCCACTGTTGGGATTCCTACACCAAACTCTCTAGGCTCTAATTGGGACTTCTTATCGGGGAGACCCCTTGACATGTTGGCGGGTCTAGAACCATCAACAGTTTCATGATTTATGTATTTTTTTTTTCTAGCTCAAGCCTCCATTGAAGGCTTCTAGGGTTGATTCATGAATCATTGTCCTTGTCATTATGCTCTAGACCCTTATTGGGCTTTTTGTATCAAATATATAAAATTATTTTGATGTAATTTGGTCATCTTCTCCTCTGCCATCTAGGTGGCCTACCCATCCTTCAAATCTTCCTTGATTAAGAGATTTGACCTCGTTGAGAGACTCTATATAGGCCAGAACTTGACCTATTGTGAAGAGACTACTACAAGAATTGGGTCTACAATTCTAAGTGAAAAATAAGAAGTACGGGGAGCCTAAAAAGGAAGGGTTATATCATTTTAAGAGAAATGAATTATAGCAAAGGAAGAAGTGGCATTTTCTTAAAAAAAGAACGAATTACTTTGTTTTCTACCACACGCATGAACTAGGGTTATTCCAGGACTGAACCATTATAGTAATAGAAAATTTATAAAAGGCAGAGTAAGAAGAAAGGGTCGCAATAACACGTGGCAAAGACATAGGTAGAGCAGGAGAGAGAAGCACGAAGAAGTGTCCTTTCCTCAAGCCTTAGGGATAGAAGTGCACGGAATATAAGAGCTTTTGGAAGGGATACAAAGGTCTTCCTTGTGGGTGGGTAAATAATAGGGTGAGTCATCCGTCATCTCCCTTATGGTCTCTATGCCTTATAGCACCTTTGGGTCAATCCTTTGAGGCAATAGAAATCGACAAGTTGGTAATGGTAAGGGTATGATTCTTTGATGATGATGCTTTGTTGTTCCTTTTGAGTTAGGGTTGCTTCCTCATCTAGGTCCTTAAGTAGGTATGATAATGAGACGTCAAATTGACTTTTACCATCCATAAGGCTTCTACCATGAGGATTTCTATTTTAGGGGAATAAATCAAGGGTTGAGCCAAAGTTCAGAAATTGCAAAGGGTTGATTTGCAAGAAGCTGAGTTGGAGGGTTGACTTGAATTGACCCTTTTGGAAGATTTTTGTCCTGACTTGAAGGAAGATTCTTAAGGGTTGAATTGGTGGATGGAGGAGAACCTATGTTTGGTCTTGGTTGTCTCATTTAATTTGGTTCTAAAAGAAGAGAAGATATTTTTTTTGTTTTTCCCCTAGAAGAGAGGTTTTTGCCAGGATTAGAGCATATAAATTGTGTTCTTGTCGTTCTAAAATTAATGTATGTTATATTTTATTGTTGTTTGAAGATAAGAATTTAAATAAGACATAAGAAAGATAAATAATACATAAAGAAGATAAAAATGAATCACAAGTAATTATCAAATATAAGAAAATATTTCTTCCTTTTGATTTTCTAATATGGTATCAGAGCTAAAGTGAAGGAGAAGGGAAAAGGCGGTTTGAAGATCTTTGACTCTCAAAGGAAGAAATAAATATTGATCAAATAAAAGTTTTGGTTTATTATCGGCTAGGAACTATTGAAGGCTACAATATAATCTAGACCTCATGGCATCAATAAAATATAGGTACCGAAGTCTTGATCACTTCTCTAGGATACTAAACACTTGTGGAGACTGAAAAAATGAATTTGTTGACAACCCCTTTACCTTTTTCCATGATTCAAGGAGGAAATCTATAATCCTAATCAAGGATGAATGTATTGTAAGGTAGACCAAATCTTGTAAACCACATCTGAAAGGGATTAATCTAAGGTTTTAGAGATCTGGAAATAATCTTTCATAACCAATGAGGAGTAATCTGAGAAATTGTTGAAGTATAAGCACTTTATTAGAAGAACCAATACAGAAAATTATGGAGGATTATAGGCTTGTTCCGGTAACCTAAATAGGGCCAAAATTTCTAAAAATTTATGTGTATACCTTAGGAGGAGTGAGACCCAATAAGGCTCACATCTATGGAAAAAATATAGGGGATAAGTCTTGTGGATTGGATCCAAAATCTCCTTACTGGTCAACATCATGATTAGAGGTTTTGAGGATTTTCATATAGTCCATCTTAAGAGATTCGTAAGAGGAACTGAGAAGGAGGCAAGTTACAACCATATTCATTTTAGTGAAGAAAATATTCTTCAAGAAAAATGTACCTTTAAAAGGAATTTCTTAACCTCAACACCTTTGGAGTATTCATTCTTGAAAGCATCTAAAAGATCATGACATCTTGGAGAAACCTTTGCATCAGACTTCTTATTATCTTGGAGGACTAAGGTGTGTAGTCCTTAAGGAACATATATTTGTTTTTATTTACTTAAAGTCTAACATAAATTGGATTAGGATTTTGGATTTCATTTAGGGTTTGTAATGTTCATATTGTTGGAGGTTATTGGCATCTAATATTTTATAAATCCTAATTGATATTTGGAAGCCCTAAAGAGAAACCCTAACCTTATTCTATTCCCTCATAAGAATCTTATCTTTTGGTCTCGAGGGTTTGTAAGTAGTCTAGGGTGAAACGGAAAACCATAGTAAGAGAAGTATTGGATTTGAGATTCAAACCCTAAATTTGATGTTTCAAAAGGTAACATCATGAGACTTAGGGTTTGTATATTGAACCCCTAGGAATTATCCTTCTCTAAAGATTCCATGGAATCCCTAATTATAATTATGCTCTTGTGCTTGTATATTTTTCTTGGTGGTACTTGTCAATAATTTTTGTAGCTACATAATGAAGGAAGCAATACAAGAAAGATATGTTGATTTTATGTCTTGAAGAACATGATAATGGTAACTTGGTAATCAATTTAGATCCTTGAAGACTCATATGAAAATGGACCATGAGGAAATTGATGCTTTGTTGAAGAATATTGTCTTGGTGAGAGGGAGCCTTCAAGGTTTATAGAAGAAGCAATTCAAGGTATGTTTTCAAATTTTCAGTAGGTCTCCATCATATAAAATGGTATTTTCACTATCTTTGAAGTTTCTCTCTCATCTCTAGATTGTTATAGAATCGTAAAGATTCTTTTGATACGGTGTTTAGATTAAATCAACACTTGTAATAAATATATTTTTCTATTTGTTAACTTTGATAAAACCCTAGAATTTTTAATTTTAGGGTTTCTGTATGGTATCTAGGGTATACGATAAAACTCAGGCTTTTTAGGGTTTGGTGATATTATATAATTTTTATAACAAAACCCTTGTAGAAGTTGATAAAATTTCTTAGGGCATGAACAATGAAACTCTAGGTGTAAATGCTTCTATCATGATTGAAACCCTAACATGATTTAGTGTTGGATATATAGGGTTTATTATTAAATATTTTGATGATAATATCTAAATATTAATGCCCTATCAAAGGTTCTTGTGAAATTCTATGGCATGAAAGTGAAACCCTAGTTGATTGCTTTTGTTATGATTATGATCCTAACTAGGTTTAGGTTTTGATTATCTAAAGTTTAATTTCTTATTCAAAGTTTTGATAACCCTAGATGCTCTCATTTGTGATAACATGATAACCCTATATTGATAAATTTAATTTCATGCTCTTGTACATATACATTTGTTCTTGGTTGTACTTGTCAATGAGATTTGCAACTACATAGTTTTCAAGATGGTTGCCTGCCTCATACTTGATGATTACTTTATGATGATTTTGAGCATGATGAAAAGAGGGAGTTGTAAGAATCCTAATGACACTGAAGTTTACATTGATGATTAAAATATGACATTGTTTCCATATGACTATAAAAGGAATGATATTTTGAAGGGTCAAAGTTCTCTAATGATATCATGATGCAACTAAAATAGCTTGTGTAGCTAGAAGAATAAAGTAGTTGATGATGGAATTATCCCTAGTTAAGAGGGATCTTGGATGAAGGAAAGTATATATCCTTCATAGTTGAAAAGAAGGACATGATGTGTAAGCCATACACATAGTAAGGAGAAGTTGAGATTGGAGAATAGCTAAATAACTATTGATCGTTAATCTTTTTTGACGAAGTTGTGAATGAAGATTCGGTTGTTTTGAGAAGTGTTCAAGCTAAGTTTGGTGTTGTTGAAGAATTTTAAGAAGGAAGCGTTCATCAAGATTTGTTTGGATGTTATGATGAACATAGAAGCATAAGAATAGTTGACCCCAGAAATTATGCTAGCATATCGATAATAAGAGCCAATATATTGGATGTGATTAGGGTCGTGGGGCTATAGTATGTTTAGATGGATGGAAAAGTAGTTAATGGGTTTATCTCTTCCTGAGAAGTTTGTATATTCTAAAAATCATGTTTGAATTTTTGGATATCTCTAATTTGGTTAAGAGGGAGAGATGAGTACCATAAGTTTCTCGTATGATGGTACTTGGGAGGACATCTTGGCCTAGTTGGTATTGAGATATCATGTTTTGGTTTGGCCTTGATGATGTCTAGATCCCGATGTGGGAGGGTATCATAATATTGTGGAGCTTTGCTTTAGTCTTTTACCATATTGATAACTGAATCCCTGAGGGTTGAAGTCCTAGCCTGAAATCCTAGATGGTATCTATATCCTGTTGGATTGATACCATGGTTGTAGCCTGAGGGTATCTATAAATACAAGTTGCCTTATTGACACCTTATTCCATGTTAGTGTCTTATATCATTGTATTAGTGCCTTTGAAATAACACTTGGGTCCTTGAGTTGTTGGATCCTTGAAATAATGTCTTAACACTAGGATCTTTGATGTGTTGGATACCTTGGTAGTTTTGGTATCCCTACCATTGTGTATGTTGTTGTACTCTTATTGGAACATTTCAAATTGAGGTCAACCATGTACTGGTTGAAGAAAAATGAATATCTCCCTAGTTAAGAGGGTTTGTTGAGAAATGTAACTAGTATTAGTCTTCATAATCATTGTAAAGATCAAAAGAAAAATTATTTATAAGCATGGAATTCATGCTTTATGTATTTTTCTTCTAGGTCAAGCCTTAATTGAAGGCTTCTAGGGTTGATTCATGAGTCATTTTCCTTGTCATTATGCTCTAGACCCTTATTGGGTTTTTTGTATCAAAGAAATAAAATTATTTTGATGTAATTTGGTCTTCTTATCCTCCACCATCATGTCAGCCTCCACATCCTTTAAGTCATCCTTGATGAAGAGATTCAACCTCATTTGGAGAGTATATATAGGCTAGAACTCGACCTATTGTGAAGAGACTACACCAAGAATTGGGTCTGCAATTCTTAGTGCAAAAGAAGTGTGACGAGCCTAGAAAGGAAGGGTAACTTGTATCATTGCAAGACAAGAAGAATTATAGAAAAGGAAGAAGTGACATTTTCTCATAAAAAGGAACTGAATTTCTTTGTTTTTGTCACATGCGTGAGCTAGGGTTCCTGCAAGACTAAACCATTGCAGGTCGAAGTTCAGAAGTTGCAGAGGTTTGATTTGTAGGAGGCTGAGTTAAAGAGTTGACTTGGGTTGACCCTTTTGGAAGATTTTTTTCTTGTCTTGAAGGAAGATTCTTAAGGGTTGACTTTGTAGATGGAGGGGAACATATTATCGATCTTGGTTGTATCATTTGATTTGGTTTTAAAAGAAGAGAACATAATTTTTTGGTTTTCCCCTAGAAGAGGGGCTTTGCCCTAGCTTAGAGCATACATCATGTGTTCTTATTGTTCTGAAATTAGAGATATTTTGAGGCCTAAAATGGGCCTCCTAAGGAATATATATAATAAGTGGATATTAAAATATTATTATTTATATCATAAAATTTTCAGGAAGCAAGAAAACTTCTTCTTCAACTCGCCTTTTCAACCTATCCCTTACGATTTTACTCAAATTTTCGAGTGGGAGGACTCATTGGATGTATAATTTATTCTCATCCAAGGAGTATCCATGTTGCATATTTCAATGGACCCTGCTTAAGATAGTTCTATTTATAATATATTTTATATATATATATATATATATAATATATATATATTTATTATATATATATATATATAATATTATATATATATATATATATTATTATATTATATATATATATATCTTCTTTCTTATTTTCTTTCAAGTTAAATCACAATAAAATACAACCAGAAGAGAAAAACATTGGGAATTCAAATTTTATTCAACACTATCTAACACATCCCTAAGTTTCATTTCACTGAACATATCATAAAATTTACATATATTTAACTAAGGCCATAAAGAATCATACAAAATAATAATCTTGCAACACATATGTACCGTTCACCTGAAGACGAGACTCCACTTGATTTGTCGTTACTTGTCTTCCCTTGTTGTCGGTCACCTCTGAGTGTGAATGATGACGTACTTGATCTAAATATGATGACCCATCGATTAACCTCCCAACCTACTCCTTGGCTACTCTTCTTCCCTGCAGACCCCCGAGCTACAATGGGATTGTACAATGGACGAATGCAATAGCTGGCAGAGGAGAGAAATCCTTGGCTCAAAAGTCCCCTCTCTAAAATCCTCTACCTCACCAAAATCACTATAGTTTCGTAATCACTACTCTGATATAATCTCATCCATCCAACAATAGGGTTCCCAAAAAATTCCTATGTCCCATGGCTTTCCCTTCTTTTATAGGAGTCCTCATAGATGACACATCCATCATGGCTATCATCATCATAACATCAATGGAAGCATACATATTCATCAAAGCTATCAACATTATAACATCAAATAGATAACAAACATAACCATTTATGCCACAATCCTCATAATATCAATAGAGAACATGCATAACCATTAATGATATCTTCATCATAATATCAATGGAGATCATACATAAACATCACAACCACTAATATCACAACTAATAATAATAGAGTCATGTGTCCGGATCCTCAACCTGAGGTCCTCAAATAAAAAAGTGTGGGCCTTAGGGCTAAATAAATGTTAATATCATATCACTGCCAGTCAACTAGAGCGGGGCACTACATACACTTCCTCTTAATAATAGACTTTGTCTCGAAGTCCTTGGAATAGGTAAGGAAAATGGTGATGCATCTCCTCGACGTCCTCCCAAGTAGCTAAACTAGGACTATAATTGTTCCACTGGACCTTAACTTGGTCCACTAACCATCATCTAATCTGCAAAGTTCACTGGTCCAGTATGCGAACTGGTTCGGCCATTACTGTTCCCTTGACCGAAACCTACAAATGACCAAAGTCAATAACATGCAAAGGATCTGAAATATAAAGACGCAAAACATAAATATGAAACACAACATGCATACATGCTAAAGGTGGAGGTAAGGCAAGCCTATATGCCACCAACCCTTTCCTTTCTATGATTTCAAAAGGTCCCACAAACCGTGGAGACAATTTTTTTTCTCCCATTCCAAATCTTATAGAGCTTATTTTGGGGCCTTACTCTCAGGAACACCATATCTCCCAATTCATAACTTCGGTCTACTCGATGAGAATCAACATAGCTCTTTTGTCGATCTTGCACTTCCTTTAGCCTCTCCCTAATCATAGTCATTTGTTCTTCCATATCTTGCACTACTTCTCGTCCTATCAATACTCGGTCGTCTAGTCGGTCCCAACTGAGAGGTGTTCTGCAAGGTCTTTCATATAAGAACTCAAATGGCACCATATTGATGGAACTCTGATAACTATTATTGTAAGCAAATTCCACGAGGGGTAAGAACTCCTCCCATCTCTTTTGTTGGTTCATTACATATATCCGAAGTATGTCTTCGAGGATTTGATTAGTCCTTTCTGTCTACCCATCTGTCTCAGGGTGATAAGCAGTGCTGACATTTAACTGGGTTCCCAAGGCTTCTTGGAAATTGGTCCAAAACATTCTTGTAAACACATCTCCCCTATTAGATATGATCTTCCTAGGTACTCCATGCAATCTCATAATCTCATTAATAAAAACTCTAGCTATTTCTGGTGCCTTATATGTAGTTTTAACTGGTATGAAATGGGCACTCTTGGTCAACGTGTCCACCACTACAAATATGGAATCATGTCTTCTTGAGGTCATTGGTAGTCCCACAATGAAGTCCATTGATATAACTTCCCATTTATATTTTGGTATCTCATGGGGTTGCAATAACCCTACTGGATCTTTGTGTTCAGCTTTTACTTGTTGACACTCTAAGCATCTTACTACCAAGTTCATGATGTCCTTCTTCATCCCTTTCCAAAAGAAGAGTGGTTTTAGTTCCACACTCATCTTCTTAACACCAAGGTGTGCCATCTATACTACGTTATGTGTTAGAAAATTATATATTACAGAGCAATGGAACACATAAAATATTGCAGAAATATAAACACATAAAACAAGAGAGACACAGATATGCGTGCTTCACCCAATTAGGGCTACGTCCACGGAGAAACAACCAGTCCTTATTTTATTATATTACCCAGCAAACTGAAGATATACAATCTACAGTAGATCCGTTATAACTCCCTCTTCGCTCTCAATATCCTCTCTCTTCCTCACTCAGAATACAGATCTACATTGACGCAATACAATTCCCTCATATATAGTGAGGGGTTGCCTTCTAGGGCAAAAAACCCTAAACTAAACATAACTTCTACTGTCAGATCATCTGCCTAATGAACGACCCAGATTGACTAGAAATTACTATACTTTTACAAGGCAATTTTACATCTATTCTTAGCTTCGGGGCTGCCCCCAAAACCCCCCGCCAGGGGGGGGCTCCCAAAAGGTCACAGCCACCCCCAACCCCCCCTGCATCGAATATTTTACGGGCGGCATTTCCACCCCATTCTGAAATGTGGTCCAAAGCGGTGATACCTTTGAATACATAAGATAATCAGGCTCCACACCCAACAATATCCCACTTGGAGACTGATTATAGCAACTCCATCGTTGCTTCATTTGCTAGACAATGACTCCACTTTGGACCTGTTTGTTTCTCATATTCTTCATCATACTTGAAGACCAATTGAAACAGAGCAGATTCTTAGTTTCTCCCTGGTTACAACTTTTGTTAACATATCTGTAGGATTTTGGCTAGTGTGTATCTTTTCCAGCTTCAACTGTCCATCTTCCAATGTTGACCGTATGAAATGGTACTTGAGCTATATATGCTTAGTCTTGGAATGAAATGCAGAGTTCTTTGCAAGATGTATGGCACTCTGGCTGTCACTGTATAACCTGCACAACTCCTACTTCTTACCCAATTCATCCAAAAACTGTTGTAACCAAATCATTTCTTTACTAGCCTTTGTAGCAGCAACATACTCCGCTTCTATTATTGAGAGTGCAACAACACTTTGCAGTTTTGAAACTTAACTGATAGTTGTTCCACCTACAGTAAACACATACCCTGTTGTGCTCCTCCTGTTATCTCTATCACCCACTATATCTGCATCAACATATCCCTGTAGAGCAATGTTTGAACCAACAAATCATAATGCCCGATTTGTGGTATCTCTCAAATACCTGAGAATCCATTTCACCACCATCCAATGTTCTTTCCCTAGATTATTCATGTACATGCATACAACTCCCACTGCATGTGCAATATCAGGCCTTGTGCAGACCATTGCATACATTAAGCTTCCAACTGTTGATGCATATGGAACTTTAGACATATGATCCATGTCTTCTTGGGTCTTTGGCCACATCTCCTTGCTATGTTTGAAATGGCTAGCAAAAGGTGTACTAACTAGTTTTGCATTGTGCATATTAAATCTTTTTAACACCTTTTGTATGTAATCATTCTGAGACAATGTTAATTTGTGATTTTTTCTGTCTCTAGTTATTCTCATACCAAGGATTTGTTTTGTAGCTTCCAAATCCTTCATTGCAAATGAATTTGCCAATTTTCTTTTGAGCACATTTATTTCCTGCATGTTAGACCCTGCAACAAGCATGTCATCCACATACAATAACAATATAATATAGCTTCCATCATTTTGCGTTTTCAGATAAACACAATGATTAGAGTGACATCTAGTATAACCTTGTTCAGACATAAACTTGTCAAATTTTAGATACCAGTGCCTTGGAGCCTATTTTAAGCCATACAAGCTCTTCTTCAACCTGCACACTATTTTCTCCTTCCCTTTCCCTTCATATCCTTGTGGTTGTTGCATATATATCTCTTCCTCCAAATCCCCATGGAGAAAGGTTGTCTTTACATCTAACTACTCAAGATGAAAATCTTCAACTGCTACTAGACTTAAAATAGTTCTGTTTGAAGTCATTTTAACAACAGGAGAAAATATTTCATCAAAGTATATACCCTTTTTCTGTGCAAACCCTTTCACCACAATTCTATCTTTATACCTTTTCCTACCTCCATCTTCTTCCTTCAACTTGTAAACCCATTTATTCTATAATGTTGTTTTACTTGCAGGTAACCTAACTAAGTCCAAAGTCTGGTTATGTGCTAAGGAGTCCATCTCTTCTTTAATGGCTTGCTCCCACTTCTTCTTGGTTTCTACCTACACTGCTTCTTCATAACATTCTGGTTCACCAGAATTAGTCAACAATACATAATATAATGAAGGAGCGTATCGTTCAGGGGGTCTACTTATCCTGGTAGATCTTCTAACACCACTTTCAGGTGTTTGAAGTGCTTGTTGTTGTTGTGGTTGTTTTTCTGGCTATTGATCATTATGATTTTCAAGCGCCATCACTTTTCCTGTGATATTGTCAAGCACTGTGTATTCTCTATTTTCTTTTTCCTGTAGCTGATCCTTATACAAAACCTTTTCATTGAATATAACATCTCTACTCCTAATGATTTTGTTTTTTTCATAATCATAAAATCGATAACCAAAATCATTAACACCATATCCAAGAAAGGTACATTCCTTTGATTTTGCCTCAAGCTTTGTTTTATTTTCTTTATTAATGTGGACAAAGGCTTCACAACCAAAAGTCTTTAAAAAAGAGTAGTTTACCTTTTTACCTGTCCATGCCTCCTCTGGAATACCACCATCCAAGGAACTTGAAGGCCCTCTGTTTATTAGATAAACAGTAGTATCTACAACATCTGCCCAAAATTGTAAAGGAAATCCTGCATGAAATCTCATGCACCTTGCACACTCCATGATTGTCCTGTTCATCCTTTCTGACGCACCAATTTCTTGTGGTGTTCCTGGAACTGTCTTCTCTCTATGAATTCCATTCTCTGAACATTACCTGTCAAACTCTTTGTGCAATATTCACCTCCATTGTTTGATCTGAGACATTTCAACCTTTTTCCCATCTCATTTTCAACCAAAGCTTTCCATTTCTTGAAAGTATCAAATACATCAGATTTATTTCAAATATAATAAATCCAGGTTTTTCTGGTTGCACCATCAATAAAGGTAACATAATAACAAGAGCCACCAAGAGATAATACCTGAGCAGGTCCCCATACATCTGTATGCACAAGCTCTAATTTTTCGCTCTTCTTTTATTTCCCAACTCTAAGGAATCTGACTCTCTTATGTTTTCCATAAACACAATTATCACAGAATTTTAAATCAAATGCTTCAAACCTGGCAACAAATTTCTTTAGAGAAGATTATGCATCACCTTCTCACTCATGTGCCTGAGCCTATGATGCCATAATTTCGTATCTTCTCCTGTAGAGGTTAAAGCATTAACAAAATTAGAAATATCATTGCATAAATGCAATGTACCAACCTTTCCTCCTTTAGCTATTACCAGGGATCCTTTAGTGACCTTCTAAGTTTTATCTGTGAAAGTAGTTATGCAACATTCACCTCCCAACTACCCTGTTGAAATCAGATTTTTCTTCAGATCTGGAACACGCCTTACCTCCTTCAATAGCCATTGATTTCCATTTTGCTATTTTATGAAAATTGTACCCATTCCAATGATTTTACAAGGTTTATCATCACCCAATCGAACCTGTCCAAAATCTCCTTGAACATAACCATAAAAAAAGTTTCCTATTAGGTATGGCATGGAATGAGGCCCTTAAATCTACCACCCAGGCATCAATAATATTTTCTAATGAAAGAACCAAAGCATCTTGCATTTGCTTCATGATTAGTTTCTTGTTGCGCATCTACTTCTTTTCCCTTCCGAGACTTACAGTCTTTCTTCAGGTGTCCTTTCTTCCGGCATTTCCAGCACACTATCCCCGATCTGGACTTGGATCTACCAGTTTTTGATTTACTGCAGTATCCTGGGCTCTTTACTCTTTCCATTTTTCTTCCCCTAGTCTCTACAATCAAAGCATTACTTGATGTCTCACCAGAACTTTTTCGTCACATTTCCTCGCTAAGGATTGCACTGACAACATCGTCAAACTTTAAAGTACTAGATCCAGAGATAGAGTTACTAATGGCCATAAATAAACCATTCCAACTTTTTGGCAATGAGCATAGAAATAACAAAGCCCTAAATTCATCATCAAAATTTACCCCTACGGAACTTAACTGACTTGTAACTGTATTAAAATCATTTAAATGGTCTGCAACAGATCCACCTTCTGACATCTTCATATTAAATAAACGCTTCATAAGAAATAACTTATTTGAGGTTGAGGTTTTTTCATATAGTTTGGCCAATGTCAACATTAAACCCTCTGTTGTCATTTTCTTTGAAATGTTAAACGCTACCGACATCGCTAGGCACAGTCGTATTGTTCCAAGTGCCTTTTTGTCGAGAATATTCCATTCTGTGTCTATCATACTCGTCAGCTTCTTTGTCTTTCCGATTAATGGTAGGTATAGATCTCTCTGATACAGATAATATCCCATCTGCATCTTCCACAGCTAGTAGTTTTGGCTATTGAATTTTTCGACCCTAAACCTACCATCTTCTACCATTGCTCCCACTAGAACCAGGAACCCTTCTCTCCTGCGACTTTATCAGCCAAATAGACCTTCGGCTCTGATACCAGTTTTTAGAAAATTATATATTACAGAGCAATGGAAGACATAAAATATTGCAGAAATATAAATACAGAAAACGCATAAAACAAGAGAGACACAGATATACATGGTTCACCCAGTTTGGGCTACGTCCACGGAGAAACAGCCAGTCCTTCTTTTATTATATTATCCAGCAAACTAAAGAGATACAACCTACAGCAAATCCACTATAACTCCCTCTTCACTCTCAATCTCCTCTCTCTTCCTCACTCAAAATACAGATCTACATAGATGCAATACAATTCCCTCATATATAGTGAGGAGTTGACTTCTAGGGCAAAAAACCCTAAAATAAACATAACTTCTACCGTCAAATCATTCGCCTAATGAACAACCTAGATTGACTAGACATTACTGTACTTTTAGAAGGAAATTTTGCATCTATTCTTAGCTTTGAGGGCACTGCCCCCGAAACCCCCCACCAGGGGGGGCTCCCAAAAGGTCACAGTTGCCCCCCCTAGACACCCCTGCAATGAATATTTTACAGGCAGCGTTGCTGCCCCATTTCGAACTGGGGTCCAAAGCTACAATACCTTTGAATACAGAAGATAATCAGGCTCCACACCCAACACTATGTGCTTCATTCAAGATTAACTGGCATATATATTCATTCGGTGGTACATATATCCTTCCCCGAAATCGTAGTAGCCCATCGTTATCAAGGGAGTGTTCTTCATATTTTGGGAGCCTCATTTCTTCCTCCCTCAAACTTTTGCTAACCTCTTGATACCAGGTGTCTTTAAATTGTAAATCAAGTAGTTTCTCCCTCAAATTTGTCTTTAACAGAATCACTGAAAATATCTAAGGCCTTCTACTTAAAGCATTAGCCACCCTATTCACTATTCCTTTTATGTAAGTGATATCAAAATTATATTCATTAATTAGCTCAGACCATCGCCTTTGTCTTGCATTTAAGTGATCTTGAGTGAATATGTGTTGTAGCCCACAATGGTCAGTCCTAAGATCAAACTTCCTTCCTAGAAGGTAGTGTCTCCAAATATTTAGTGCATAAATAATTGCTTCCATTTCTAGATCATGGGTTGCGTAGTTTTCTTCGTGGGTTCTAAGTTTCCTTGATGCATAAGCTATTACTTTTCCTTCTTGCATCAACAGACAACCCAGCCCCTCCTTGGAGGCATTAGTGCAAACCAAAAATTCTTGTTCCATATCCGACATCTTCAAAATTAGTGTTGTCGTTAATAACACTTTTAACCTTTGGAATGCCTCTTCACATTTTTCAGTCCAAATGAATTTCTTGATCTTTCTTTGGAGCCCGGTAATGGGGTTTGTTATCTTCAAAAACCCTTCAACAAATCAACAATAATACCCTACCATGCCCATGAAACTTCATATTTCATGAACATTGATTGGTGTGACCTGTAAGAAAAGGAGACAAATCCAAACTGGGATAGATCCATGAATCAAGAGTAGGATCTTCCATAGGTTACATCCTCAATTCATTCACAATAAAAGAGATGGGGGTTTCTATACACTCAAGCAAATTGATAAATGGAATAGGAAAACAACACGGCAACAATGTTGGTTATCTTGGAGGGAGGTTGGTCTTAGGGAAGAGTATGCAATTATTTGGCATAGATATAGTGAAAACTTAAGAGCCTATTATGTAAGAGTAAGACATGATAAGGATAAAATTATGTGATCATTAAATCCAACTGGGGACTACATGACAAGCATTGGATATAAAGAGTTAGCTACTGAGGGGAGAAATAATCTCTATGTCTAATGATGGACACAAGTTTGGAAATTTAAGTGTCTAACAAAATATTCATGTCGCTACTCTTTAACACCAAAGATTTAACTTGGGATATGGCATAAAAGAGGAATGTAGTGGGACTTAGATGGTGTTGTCTTTGCAAAAAGGGGAAGAAGTAAACTCACATCTAATTCAACCTTTGCCAACTTACAATGTGAGTTTGGAATGAGGTAGGATGAATTACAATAATGAAAAATTCTTTGGACTAGAACGCTGATATAGATCTTTCCTTTTGACATTGGCTTGGGTAGTATGGTTGGCTAGGAACTCAAAATTGTTTGAGGATATAAATACTTTACTTCTAAAATGTGTTGTCCAAAGCTTAAATATGAAAAAAAGAAAACACAACATAAGATAACCAACAAAAGAAGTAATTTATAAAAAATTCCATATGATGCTTCTCAAAGAATCCCCTCCCAAGAGTGAGGCATATGGGAACCTTCATGTTTGTATGTTCCATAGCATATCTTTCAAAGCTAGAGTTGGCCAAGCATAAATTAACTTCAATAAATTAGTAGCACTCAAACTTGATGTTGAATCAAAAATATAGATTAACACATTCAAATATTTGGGAATTCACTTGTGATTTAGTGAATACAACCAGAGTGAATCCTAAGAAATTTCACTCTTTGACCTTTCCCTTTTTTATGTCATATTTAGAATCAACCTTCACACATTTGTTTTTTAGTATTCCTAAATTTTAGTGAGCATCGTTGTTATAATATTTTTAAAAACAAACATCACTTGTCCTTCAACTAGCACTTTCAAAGCAAAATGACAATAAAACAAGAGAGCCCAAACAGATTTTAGATTGGGTCATGAAATGAGCGCAGCAAAAAAGGAAGTGGTAGAGGGTCTAGCAGGCGTAGGTCCCATCAGGTAGGGAGCAGTATTTCTTGAGGATCAAAGTGATGGGGCCATGCTACATGGTGATATTCAGAATTGGTATTTAGAAACCAGATTCCAACAATTAAAAATAGAATGCATAATGGTTTTTTTTTGCGACTTTAGGTAGACTGGAACGTAGTAGGTAGAGTTTCTAACAATATAGCAATCAAGCTCATGTGTTTGGTAGGATCACCCTTTATTAACTAGTTTTCCTAGCATGAGAAGATATAAAAACCACAGGCTTATAAAATGGTGAAGTGTAACCCTTTTCCTCAATGTTGACATTATTATTTACCAAGCGATATGTGGGCAGTTGATTTCCCTCCAAACCTCGAGGTATTTATAAAATCTACACAATATTTTGATTAGGATTTACACTTATTTCCTTCCTAAATTTAAAAATAATTAGCGCCTATGCACCCAGTGAATTTCAAAATCCACCTCAATCGTTGTAGAAGAGAAATTTTTTAACCCTTCATAAATGAAAACAATATTGAAATTTTAATCTGAAACCCATCTCACAAATAAACACATTACCGCACCTTTCACAAGAGAAAAACACATCCGAGAGTTGAACACAATATTGAAATTTTAACCTGAAAACTGCATTGTTAAGTCACAAGGAAAATCAAACCTTTAAAAATAAAAGCAATATTGCCTTTTTCATAGCGAAAGAAACAAATACAAGAGTTTAACTTTTCTTCACCGCTAAAACTTAAATTACTTCAAGCCTACTATATAATGCAATACAGTGAGACAGTATTAGATACTATTCACTCTACACACAATATTTCATGAAAAAGACAAACCAGACATTCCAAACACCTATGCATCCCTACACAAATATTGTAATTGAAGATTAAACACAGTTAAAAAAGAAACAACATTAGCACACCTTCGTCCGAAATTCCAATGGAAACACAAAAGAAGAACAGACACAACAATTGTATTTTTCCAGGATGTGTTGAGGAGGCCTCCACCCTTTTTTTTTCACATACATTCCCCAATTGGCTTTGCTGGATTTTTCCCATGTCTTTTCCCCTCTTACAACCTCTTCCATTTACAGTGTCTCTCTTCAAGATTGGGAAAACTATTTAGAACTGTGAGAGAAGACAAGTATCTACTGAATCGACGAAGGGTGTAATATCCCTCCCTTAGTAAATAAAATAATAAATAATAATAACTAATAAAAATAATACACAATAACTTCGGGACGAAGTTCCTTAAAGTGGGAGAGTATGTAATATCCCTCCCTTAATAAATAATAATAAATAATAATAACTAATAAAAATAATACAAAATAATAATTAATAATAAAAAATAATGAATAATAATAAAGAATAAAGAATAAAGAATAATAAATAATCACTTGATAATAAATAATAAGAGTAATAATGATAAATGATATTAAAAATATATATAAAATAATAAGTAATAAAAATAAAAATAAAAATAGTAATAACGATATTTAAGAAATAAAAGAAGGAAATTATCAAAAAAAATAGCATGCGGACACATGGAGGGTGGGCATATAGCATGCAGACACATGGAGGGTGTGCATGTGGTTTCCCTTCCAATGTCTTGTTCTATTTAATGAATGATGAGGAGGATGGGAGGGGTTCGATCATTTGGAGGTTCTATCTTCATTCTCTTGGGAGAATATTAAGACTTAGGAATACTGGCAGTAGTCATTGATTGAGGGCTCGGGGGTGGCCAGTTGTAGCAGAATCTTGCACAATTGAGCCTACGGTTGGGAGGAGAGTCGTCCCCAAATTTTGTGGTCACTTCGCAGCCGGAAAGAACAGGTATAATTTCATTGAAAGAATTGTTTTCCTTTTGACATTAATTTTAGTTTTACTTGTGTTGTCACAAAGGGTAAACTTTCTCAACAGGTTCCTATTCGAAATCCCTTCAAACAGCTAAATCTGCGTTGTGGACAATTGTAAAGACCCACAACAATTAAACTCCAACCTCGATATAGGGTGAAAACCCTATAATTTAATATGCATCAGTTGTGTGCAATTTGTTGAATAATTCCCATAGTGTTTTGTATAGAAACCCTGTTGGGTATTTTTTTTATTAAACATATATTCATTTGGGTCAATCAGATTTAGCTCTTTGTGTCAAGACAGAAACCCCAACTTGTCAAGGGTTTCAATCCAGTATTCATTTTTAATAGAAAACCCTTGTGTATATCCAGATATAAATTCCTATTGTGTAGATTGTTTTGTGTGTATCTACAAAGAACTTGCTATTGGGTTTATTGATCCGTTGACACCCAAAGAAATCCCCGCAGGGTTCATTGTTTTTTGCATACCCACATTTGAATCCCTGCTTGATTAAAAAAATATATATATTGTTTTGATCAGTTATTGTGGTTCTTTTAGCTGGATTCGAATAAATCCTTGCTATTTTTAGTATATTTCATTTTGTGATTATCAAAATTCACAATCATGTCTTTAGGAATTCCTCATAAAATTAGCTCATTGGTATTCCCCGATAAGCTTTCGTATTCTGAGACATCTTCTGATTTCTACCTAGATGAGGTTGGAAAGCATATATCAGCACAATGGAGGCCTCCTTTAGGTCTTAATTGCAAAACCCAGAGACCTACAGTAGATTTTGATATGCACTTATTGCAAGTTTCTTCTCCCCCTGTAAGTCTACGTAGTTCTTCTCCGTCTACCAAGGAATGGTGGAGGAGGACTGCTCATAGCCCAAGAGGACAAAATGTTGGGCTTCGGCTAGATTTTTTGGTGGCATGCTAGGCATTTGAGGTTCAAACTCAGGCTGTCACTACCACAGATGTGGAAGACGGAGTTGGTGCCCAAATTGAGTAGCGTTTTGAAGAAAAGTTCCATGATTTTCCTTTGGATGCTATGAAAAAGCAATGGAGAGGGTGGGGTCCCTATGTTTGTTATGCTCCCTCTGGATCGCATAAACCATAATGATATAGTCAATAGATGGAAGACTATGAATGTCAGCCTTCAAACCTTGATGAGTGTTGGTGTTGAGGGAGTTATGGTGGATGTTTGGTGGGGTCTTAATGAATGAGAGGCTCCAGGGTAGTATAATTGGTATGGGTATATAGAGATGCTAGAAATGGTCAAGAAACATGGATTGAAAGTCTAGGTTGTAATGTCATTCCACCAGTGTGGAGGAAATGTTGGAGATTCTATCAATATTCCATTGCCAAGATGGGTTGTCAAAGAAATAAACTATGATAATGATCTAGCCTACACAGACCAGTGGGGCAGGAGAAACTATGAGTATATTTCGTTGGGATGTGATAATCTTCTAGTTTTGAAGGGAAGGACACATGTTCAATGCTATGTTGATTACATGCAGAGTTTTAAGGAGAATCTTAGGGATCTTTTGAGGGAAACCATTATGGAAATTCAAGTGGGAATGTGTCTTGCAGGAGAGTTATGGTATTCATCTTATCCTGAGAGTATCGATACATGGAGATTCCCAGGGATTGGAGCATTTCAGTGCTATGATAAGTATATGATCTCTAACCTTAGATCCACAGTTGAAGCTGCTGGAAAATAGGAGTGAGGTAAAACGATCCACAGATATCGCCATCTGCGTGAAAGAAAAGAACAATGGATTGCATGCGGTAAAGATAGCTTAGAGAGAATATGAGAGTAGAGTAGGTCATCATCCAAAGCACTCAATCTATCTGTTGCCATTGTCAACTATCCAATTTTCATACAGGCAATGTGTTTATAGTAGGATATGAATTCTGCCACCAGACCTTTCCGCCCTTTTAAAATTTCTTAAATTCCATTTGCCGATTATAATTGAATATACATTTTCCCTATAATAAACTAAATACATACTCTTGCGACACTTGCAATTCCGCTATGCGATTCCACAATGACAAAATCTCATTGAAACTAATTGTTTGTTTCTTTAAATATAAATTAAGAAGATTATTTAATCATGTATGCATGGGCCCATAGGTCTCAAGGGTTCAACATAGCTCTGATACCAAGTGTAAGGACCAATTCTATATATATCTCTATTATATATATATATATATATATATATATATATATCTTATTTATATATATATATTATATATATATTATATAATATATATATATATATTATTATATATATATAATATATATATATTTATATATTATATATATATATATGTATATTCTTTCAAATTAAATCACAATAAAATACAACCAGAAGAGAAAAACATTGGGAATTCAAATTTTATTCAGCACTATCTAACACATCCTTAAATTTCATTTCACTGAACATATCATAAAATTTACATATATTTAACTAAGGCCATAAAGAATCATACAAAATAATAATATTGCAATACATGTGTATCGTTCACCAGAAGACGAGACTCCACTTGATTTGTCATTACTTGTCTTCCCTTGTTGTCGGTCACCTCCGAGTGTGAATGACGACGTACTTGATCCGAATGCGGTGACCCACCGAAAAACTCCCAGCCTACTCCTTGGGTACTCTTCTTCCCCACAGACCCTCGAGCTACAATGGGGTTGTACAATGGACGAATGCTATAGCTGGTAGAGGAGAGCACTCCTTGGCTCAAGATCCCCCTCTCTAAATTCCTCTACCTCACCAAACTCACTATAGTCTCGTAATCACTACTCTGGCATAATCTCATCCATCCAACAATAGGGTTCCCAAAAAATTCCTCTCTCCCATGGCTTGCCCCTTCTTTTATAGGAGTCCTCATAGGTGACACATCCATCATGGCTATCAGCATCATAACATCAATGGAAGCATACATATTCATCAAAGCTATCAACATCATAACATAAAATAGATTACAAACATAACCATTTATGGCATAGTCATCATAATATCAATAGAGAACATGCATAACCATTAATGTTATCTTCATCATAATATCAATGGAGATCATACATAAACATCACAACCACTAATATCAGAACCAATAATAATAGAGTCATGTGTCCGGATCCTCAACCTAAGGTCCTCAAATAATAAAGTGTGGGCCTTAGGGCTAAATAAATGTTAATCTCATATCGTTGTTAGTCAACTAGAGCAGGGCACTACACCTAGTACATGAAAAATGAGAAATACATGAACAAACATGAACAAACATGATTGCAATCGTGTTTTCCACGTATTTCTCATTTTTCATGTAGCAGGGTCCATCGAAAGTATGCAACATGGGTACTCCTTAGATATGAAATTAAATTTTGCATCCAATAAGTGATCCCATTAGAAATTTGAGTAAAATCGTAGGGAGATACGTTATTAATACGAATTGAAAAAATATATTTTTATTTTTATTTTTTAATATTTTTTACTTTTTTACTTCAAAATTTGTGAATCATCCCCCATGGTTAAAGCCATGATATTGAAACCTATTGGTTCTTATATAGTTAATTTTGAGTCCCATTTTAGACCTCAAACTTTCCCTAATGTCTTCATGCATTTGCTTATTGATAGTTGCTTGATGATAAAAAATTAAAGAAGACATAAGAAAGCTAAATAATACCTAAAGAAGATAAAAATACATCACAAGTAATTATCAAAGACAAGAAAAAAAAAATTTCCTTTTCATTTTCTAACGTGGTATTAGAGCTAAGGTGAAGGAGAAGGGAAGAGGCAGCTTGAATATCGTTGACTCTCAAAGGAAGAAAAAAATATAAATCAAATAAAAGTCCTAGTTTATTATGGGCTAGGAACTATTGAAGGCTACAATATGAGCTAAACCTCATGGCATCAATAAAATAAAGGGACCGAAGTCCTGATCACTTCTCTAGGAGACTAAATACTTGTGGAGACCAGAATAACACATCTGTTGACAACCCCTCTACCTTTTGTAGTGATCCAAGGAGCAAAGCTACAATCCTATTCAAGGACGAAGGTCCTATAAGGTAGGCCAAAGCTTGTAAACCACATCTGAAAGGGATTAATCTAAGGTTTCAGAGATGTGGAATAATCTTTCATGATCGCGGAGAAGGAGTAGTATGAGATTTTTTTTAAGCATAAGCACTTTATTAGAAGAACCAACACAAAAAATTATGGAGGATTATAGGCCTATTCTGGTGCCCTAACCAAGGACTAAATTTCTAAAAATTTATGTGTATACCTCAAGAGGAACAAGACCCAATAAGGCTCAGTTATATGATCAAAATATATGGGAGCAGTGTTTTGGATAGGTGCCAAAATATTCTTACTTGTCAACACCATGATTAGAGGTTTTGAGGACTGTCATATAGTCCATCTTGAGAGATTCGGAAGAGAAAGTGAAAAGCAAACAAGTTACATCCATATTAAATTTGGTGAAGAAAGTATGCTTGGAGAAAAATGTACCTTAAAGAGGCAGTCCTTAATCTCGACACCTTTGGAGTATTCATTCTTGAAAGCAATTAAAAGATCATGGCATCTTGGAGAAACCTTTGCAGCGGACTTCTTATGATCTTGGAGGACTAAGGTATGTAGTCCTTAAGGTATGTATAATTGTTTTTATTTACTTAAAGTCTAATCTAAATTGGATTAGGATTTTGGATTCCTTTTAGGGTTTGTAATCTTCATATTGTTGGAGGTTATTGGCATCTAAGCTTTTGTAAACCCTAATTGATATTTGGAAACCCTAAAGAAAAACCATATCCTTATTTATATTCACTCATAAAAACCCTAAGTGTTGGTCCTGAGGTTTGTTCCAGGTAGAATCACCCTAGGGTCTTAGGTTGAGAACTGCGACAGAGCATAGGGCATACAGCATAAAGAGACACACAAACAAACAGTCCTAATACTTAAATAGTTAAATTTGGTACAGAAGGCCTTACACGTAGGTCCTACGTTTGAGGTTGTTCCCGTAGGGTTCAAACCCTCTATGACTTCCTTGCAATTTGATACCTGCAATTCACTCAAGGCAAAGCATATATGCCAAAAATAACTGAAAGCATGTTCATGATATCAAGGTTAGATCATACAAGCATGTAAGAAAATAAGTATTAACGTGAGATTTTATAAGCAAATCATGACATAAATTAATGCATAAAGACCATAATCATCAAGAACAAGACATTGCCTCTTTATTAATGTAAGCTAAAGGGATAAACTAAAACTTGAGTTGTATGCCGGCTCCAAGCAAAATTGTGCTCCAGATTTGTCCTGCCCAGGCCTCAGCAATCCTCCTCCATAAGTATACACAAGGATGCCATGAAGGGATGATGAACATATCAATAAGGAAACAGAGGTTTCCTATGACTTGGGAGTGCAGAAGGCAGAGGGATATCTTCAAACTTGATCAGGGATGTAACCAACTATAATATCAATATCTAATATTTTCTCCTCCCTTAGGCCTTCCCATGGAGATGTATTTATACTACTCCAAATTAGCTTTTTCAGTTGGGAAACAGTTGGGCCATGGGCTATAGTAGGTGGGTATTAGGTCAAACCCATAAACACCTCTTGAATTAAGGGATATTATATATTTTGTAATGTTTTAACACATATACGCGGGTTGGGTATAGGTTGACCCGCATGTACACGCACTTTATATAAGGAAAAATCACATATGGGATTTAAAACTTTTTTTTTAGAAAATGGACCAAGTTTGGCAGGGAAGGGTTGCCCTAGTTCATATCATAGAGAATCAAATCTATCAAGGGTGGTAAATGGTACTATAACAAGGTTTTGTAAGTAGTCTAGTGTAAAATGGAAAACCATTATAAGAGGGGTATTGGATTGGAGATTCAAACCCTAAAGTTGATGTTTCAAAAGGTAACATCATGAGACTTAGCATTTGTATCTAGAAGCCCAAGGAATTCTCCCTCTCTAAAGATTATATGGAATCGCTAATTATAATTATACTCTTGTACTTGTATATTTTGCTTGGTGGTACTTGTTAATAATTGTTGCAAGTAATTAATGAAGGAAGCAATACAAGAAATATATGTTGACCTTATGTCATGAAGAACATGATAATGATAACCTAATAATCAACTTGGATCCTTGAAGACTCATATGGAAATAGACCATGAGGAAATTGATGCTTTTCTTGAAGAAGATTGTCTTGGTGAGATGAATCCCTTCAAGGTTTATAGAAGAAGCAATTCAAGGTATGTTTTCATATTTGCACCAAGTCCCCATCATATAGAAAGGTACAATCATTTTGTCTTTGAAATTTATCTCTCATCTCTAGATTTTTTCTATAGAATCGTAAAGGTTATTTTGTTAGGGAATTTAGATCAAATCAACCCTTGCAATAATTGTCTTTTTCTATTTGTTAACTTTAGTAAAACCCTAGCCTTTTGATTTTTAGGGTTTTCTATGGTATCTAGGGTATACGATAAAACCTTAGCTTTTTAGAGTTTGGCAATATTATGTAAGGTTTATAACAAAACCTTTGTAGAAGTTGATAATAGATCCTAGGGCTTGAATAATGAAACCCTAGGGGTAAATGATTTTTTCATGATTCAAACCCTAACATGGTTTAGTGTTGGATATCTAGGGTTTATTATTAAATATTTTGATGATAATATCTAAAGTTTAATACCCTAGCAAAGGTTGTTTTAAAATTCTAGGGCATGAAAGTGAAACCCTAGTTGATTGTTTCCACTATGATTGTGATCCTAACTAGGTTTAGGTTTGAATATATAAAGTTTAATTTCTCATTCAAAATTTTGATAACCCTAGATGCTCTCCTTTGTGATAAAATGATAACCCTATATTGATAAAGTTAATTTCATGCTCTTGTACATATATATTTGTGCTTTGTTGTACTTGTTAATGAGATTTGCAGGTACATAGTTTTCAAGAGGTATCCTACATCATACTTGATGATGACTTTATGATGATGTTGAGCACGATAGAAAGAGAGAGTTGTAAGAATCCTAATGACATTGATGATTAAAATATGACCTTATTTCCATATGAAGATAAAAGGAATGATGTTTTGGAAGGTCAAAGTTCTTTGATGATATGATGATGCAAAATAAAGAGCCTATGTAGCTAGAAGAATAAATTTGTTGATGGTGGACTTATCCCTAGTTAAGAGGGATCTTGCATGAAGGAAAGTGTATATCATTCATAGTTGAAAAGAAGGACATGATGTGTAAACCATATGTATAGTAAGAGGAGAGAATGAGATCAAAGAATACCTAAAGCACTATTGATAGTTACTCTTGTTTGAAGAAGTTGTGAATGAATATTCAGTTGTTTTGAGGAAGTACTAAAGTTGAGTTTGATGTTGTTAAAGAAGTTGAATAAGGAAGCTTTCATCAATACTTGTTTGGATGTTATGATGAAATTAGAAGCATCAGAATGGTTGAGGACCCCGGAGATTATGTTAGCATATTGATAATAGGAACTATTTTATTAGAAGTGATTGGGGTCTTGAGGCTACAGTGTGTTCAAATGGATAGACAAGTATATTATGTGTTAATCTCTTCCTGAGAAGTTTGTATATTATAAAAAGCATGTTTGAATTGGTGGTTATCTTGAACTTTTTTGAGACAAAGAGATGAGTACCATAAGTTTCTCGTATGATGGTACTTGGGAGGACATCTTGGCCTAGTTGGTATTAAGATATCATGTTATGGACTAGCCTTGATGATGTATAGATATCGTTGTGGCAGGGTATCTTAGTATTGTGGAGCTTCATTTTAGTGTTTGACCTTGATAATAATTGGATCCCTGAGGGTTGGTTTCCTGGCATGAAAGCCTATATGGTATTTATATCATGTTGGATTGATACCAGGGTTGTAGCCTAATGATACCTGTAGAGGAAAGTTGCCTTGTTAACACCTTAGTCCCTGTTAGTGTCTTATATCCTTGTATTAGTGTCTTGGAAATGACACTTGTATCCTTGAGTTGATAGATCCTTGAAACAATGTATTGACACTAAGATATTTGATGTGTTGGATACCTTGGTAGTGTAAGTATTCCTAGCATTGTGTATGTTGTTGTACTCTTCTTGGAAAATTTAAAATTGAGTTCAACCTTGTACCAGTTGAAAAATTATGAATACCTCCCTAGTTAAGAGGGAGTGTTGAGAAATATAACTAGTATTGGTCTTGATAATTTTTGTATGGCTCATGACATCATGTAATTATTATGTAATGTATTTGTCAAAATAAAAGGAAAAAGAAAAAAATCATTGTCAAGGTAAAAAGAAAAATTATTTATAAGCATGGGTTTCATGCTTTATGTATTTTATTTCCACGTCAAGCCTCCATTGAATGCTTCTAGGGTTGATTCATGAGTCATTGTCCTTGTCATTGTGCTCTATACCCTAATCGGGCTTTTTGTATCAAAGAAATAAAATTATTTTAATGTTCATCTTCTCCTTAACCATCAAGTCGGACTGACCATCCTTCAAGTCGGGTTTGATGAAGAGATTCGACCTCATTGGGAGACTATATATAGGCCAAAATGTGACATATTATGAAGAGAATACAAAAAGAATTGGGTCTGCAATTCTAAGTGCAAAAGAACAAGTGTGAGGAGCTTATAAAGGAAGGGTTATATCATTGCAAGACGAGAAGAATTATAGCAAAGGAAGAAGTGACAATTGCTCAAAAAAAGGAAATAAATTTATTTGTTTTCTAGCACACATGTGAGCTAGGGTTATTGTAGGACGAACCATTATAGGGTCTAAGTTCAGAATTTGCAAAGGGTTGATTTGTAGGAGGTTGAGTTGTAGGGTATACTTGAGATCACCCTTTTGGAATATGTTTGTCTTATCTTGAAGGAAGATTCTTAAGGACTAACATGGTGGATGGAGGAAAACTTGTTGTTGGTCTTGGTTATCTCGTTTAATTTGGTTCTAAAAGAAGAGAAGAAATTTTTTGGGTTTTCCCCTAGAAGAGGAGTTTTTCCCTGGCTTAGAGCATACATCATGTGTTCTTGTTATTATGATCCTCATGCATTTGATTTTTGATAGTTTCTTGATGATAAGAAGTTAAATAAGACATAAGAAAGCTAAATAAGGCCTAAATAAGATAAAAATACATCACAATTAATTATCAAAGATAATATAATCTTTGTCTTTTGATTTTCTATCATGGTATTAGAGTTAAGGTAAAGGACAAGGGAAAAGGAAGCTTAAAGATCTTTGACTCTCAAAGGAAAAAAGAAATGTTAATCAAATAAAAGTCCTAGTTTATTAGAAGCTAGGACCTATTCAAGGCTATAATATGATCTAAACCTCATGGCATCAATAAAATACAAGGATTGAAGTCTTGATCACTTCTCTATGAGACTAAGTACTTGAATTGGTAACACAGTGGTTCTCATACTAGCGTGACACAAGTTTGATACCCATCAGCTACCACTATAACCCCCAAGTTTGACCATCCACTCCACAAGAACGGAGCACAAGTAAAGCGAGGATTGAACCTGTGACCTACGCAGTAGCATGAATGCATTAACAAAACATTTGTTGGCCAACAGACCAAACCATTGGGGCTGGGATACTAAATACTTATGGAGACAGGAAAAACACATTTTTTAACAACCCCTTTACCTTTTGTATTGATCCAAGGAGCAAAGTTATAAACCTAATCAAGGATGAATGTCTTATAAGGTAGACAAAACATTGTAAACCACATCTGAAAGGGATTAATCTAAGGTTTCTGAGGTCTGGAAATAATATTTCATGAACAGTGAGAGGGAGTAGTCTAAGAAATTGTTGAACTATAATCACTTTATTAGAAGAACCAACACAGAAAAGTATGGAGGATTATAGGTATGTTCTGGTGCCCTAACCAAAGTCAAAATTTCTGAAAAATTATGTGTATACTTCAGGAGGATCGAGACCCAATAAAGCTCAAATTTATGATCAAAATATATGGGAGAAGTCTTTTAGATAGGATCCAAAATCACCTTACTATTTAGAATCACAATTAAATGTTTTGAGGAATGTCATATAGTCCATCTTAAGATAGTTTTAAGAGAGAGGGAAAAACAGACAAGCTACATTCATATTCAATTTGACGAAGAAAATATGCATGGAGAAACATGTACCTATAAGACGCATTCCTTAACATCAACATCTTTGGAGTGTTCATTATTGAAATAAACTGAAAAATCATGGCATCTTAGAGAAACCTTTGCAGCATACTTCTTATGATCTTGGAGGACTAAGGTATGTAGTCTTTAAGGTATGTATAATTGTTTTTATTTACCTAAAGTCTAACCTAAATTGGATTAGTATTTTGGATTTTTTTTAGGGTTTGTAATATTCATATTGTTTGAGGTTATTGGCATCTTAGATTTTGGAAACCCTAATTGATATTTGGAAACTATAAAAACATATGGCCTCTTACCGGAATAAGCCTCCTCTGACGTCTTCATCTCAAGTATATGATGTGGGCTATGGTTCTGAACATAAACTATTGTGTTGCATGCATCATTCCACAAGCGTAGTGGTAGGCCCTGATCACGAAACATCTCCCTCGATGCCCCTACTATTCTTTTGTTCTTCCTCTCGACCACCCCATTCTGCTAAGGGTTATGGGGTGTCGTCAACTCCCGTTTAATGCCTTCCACTGCATAGAAGTTTTTAAACTCATTTGAGACATACTCACCATCATTATCACTCCATAGAGCTTTAACCTTCTTTCCCAACTCTTTCTCCACCAATTCTTTAAACTCACAAAACTTTGTGAAAGTTTGATCCTTTTTCTACATGAAAAATATCCAACATTTATGAGAATAGTCATCAAAAAATATAACATAATACTTGTGTTTTGTCATGGATGTTGTCGAGAATGGTCCACACACATCTGAATGGAATTGATCTAGAATAGCCTCTGCTCGGTTGTCCCTGTCTTGAAAGGAAAACTTGGTGTATTGTCCCAAAGTACACCCCTTTTATGTATCAACTTTCTCAAGCATACCTTTGGGAAGATCGGTAGAGATCTGCTGTGATATCTTCAAAGCCCCATGATGCAAGTGGCCCAATCTCCTATGCCACGACTCACCAACATCTCAGTTCTACACCCTTTCTACTTTTGTGCTCAAAGTAGCACACTCCTCTACCTCCAGCTTATAGAGATTCTTCACAAAAATTCCTATCTTCTTTACTTGACCTATGGTTATGTGTTTAAGGAACGCATTTCCTTTCGAGAAGATAACATCATAGCTTCTATCCTCAAGCATAGAAACGGGTACCAAGTTCTTCTTCAACCCAAACACATACATAACATTCTTCAAGGTGAGTGGATCCCCATGCTCCCTTTGAAAAGTAATTGTGCCCAATCTAGTAACACTATTCTTCTTGTTGTCACCCATCACGATATGCATATGGAGATCTTTCTCCTCTAGGTCACTTAATAAATCTTTGTCGTCAGTCATGTGGAATGAAGCTCCATTGTCTAAGTACCATACAATTCCCATCATTGATGACACCATGCACGCAATGAGGGAAAATTCAAATTCAAATTGAGAGGCCAAAGCCTCACTCGCCGCTCCTCTTGAGGACTTATTCTTGGAATTCTTGAGTGGACAATTTGTAGCAAAATTTCCTAGCTTGTGATAATGAAATCACTTAATTTTCATCATGTCTTTCTTCTTACCTCCATGATAAGAATCTGATTTGGAATGGGAAGCTTTCCCTTTCCCCTTCTTCACCTTAATTGCTAACGCATAGTTCTCTTCACCATCAATCTTTGATGAGGAGCCATCACTGGTGTTCCTCCTGATCTCCTCCTACATCAAATTTGACCACAGTCGTTCCAAATCTGGAAGCTTCTCCCGACCATTGACAAGGCCTTGATAACTATGCCAACTCTTTAGGATTCCTACAAGAGAAATACTCACCATATCATCCTCGGCAACTGTGATTCCAACACTTCCGACTTCATCATGACATTGAGTGAACTCGATCAAGTATTTTGGAATAGTCTCGCCTTTCTCCATTTTGATTTTTCGAATTTTATCCTTCAGTGCCAATTTCCTTTGGTCACTGTTGTTCTAATACAAGTTCATCAATTTTTTCCACAGAGCATACAAAGTTTCCTTGCCATGGAAACTCAAGACAATGTGGTCTCGAACTTCCTCAAGGATTATCTACCTCACCTTCACCGTACACTTCTTCCATTCGGCCAAATTTTGTGCATCTGATGTTAATGGCTTAGGAATTTCTTTATCAATGAATTCCTTCAAGCCATTATCCTCTAGCACAGACTCCATTTTGTCCCTCCAGACTATAAAATTAAAGCTACCTTCCAAGGAATACTCGAGCCGCAAACCGTAGAAACCCATCTAGGTGTGTATTGCAAATTCGAATTTCACCTGTAACCCAAAACTCAAAACTTCAAAATCTCCTCTAGTATATTGTTCTCAGCTCCAATACCATGTAGAAAATCTTGTATGTTCATAAGCTCATGTAATTTACTAAAGCACATGATAAGAATCTACTTTTGCTCTCAACTTGTGGAAGCCAATAGATCGATGAAAACAATAAGAACAAGAAGAAGATAAATCATTGGCACATAACACAAGATGTATCTGGGGAAATCCACTGCTCAATACCCCGCTATATGTATTGCATATATCAGAAATATGAGTGAATATACAAGTATTTTTCTCACTAGAAAAAATCCGCACAAGTATGCTACACTCTCTCAGCTCACAAGCTAGACCTTAGCCAACACTTAGCCAATTCTGCAGCTCTCCAAGTCCCTAATCTCTTACGTAATTCCTAATATTAATAGCCTGTATTTAAAGGGAATTCATGCTTCCAAAGCTGTGTAATCCAAACATAGGATCAATCTCTGATGCATGCATGATATTTACACTCCAGTAAATAATACCATTGATAGTACATTGTCCCTGCACTCTAGTCTCAACTAGGTCTTTCTCTGAACTAATATGCATGGGTTTCACATGAGGGAATCTTCAGTTAACTGGAGTAGAACTAGTGGATGCATTAGTGCACCAATTAATTGTTAGTCCTCTATTAGTTCCAAAATCAATTTAGAACTAATTTAACTGAACTTAACTCAGTAAACTAAGTGATCTAATTTCCAACTCGATTTAAACTCGTGTTGGACCCCTAAAACTTAGGGAGAACATATACACGACTATAGAAAGACTTCCAACTCGAAGTTCCTAAGCTAATTAAATTAATTAAATTTAATTAACTATTTACAAGTTTCTATGAGAATAGAATTCAATTTTAATTCTCAATTTAATTCAAGGACAAATTAAATTGGAATTTCTTGTTGCCATTTCTCAACAGTTTTTGGTCTCAAGTTTTTATAAGTAATCTAGGGTGAAATGGAAAACCATAGTAAGATGAATATTGGATATTATATTCAAACCCTAAATTTGATGTTTCAAAAAGTAGCATCACAAGAATTAGTGTTTGCATATGGAAGCTCCAGGAATTCTTTCTCTTAAAGATTCCATGGAATCCTTAATTATAATTATACACTTGTACTTGTATATTTTGCTTGGTGGTACTTGTCGATAATTGTTGTAGGTACTTAATGAAGGAAGCAATATGAAAAATATATGTAGATCTTCTGCCATGGAGAACACGATAATGGTAACTTTGTAATCAATTTGGATTCTTGATGACTCATATGGAAATGGACCATGAGGAAATTGATGCTTTGTTGAAGAAGAATGTCTTGGTGAGAAGCATCCCTTCAAGATTTATAGAATAAATTCAACGTATGTTTTCATATTTGCAGCAGGTCCCCATCATATAAAAAGCTACGATCATTATGTCTTTGAAATTTCTTTCTATTTCTAGAGTTTTGCTATAGAATTGTAAATATTCTAGGGTGTTTAGATTAAATCAACCCTCGTAATAGCTATCTTTTTCTATTTGTTACCTTTGATAAAACCCTAGCCTTTTTATTTTTAGGCCATGTTGATGGTATCGAGGGCATAAGATAAAACCCTATCTTTTCAGGGTTTGGTGATAGTATAAAAGGTTTATAACAAAATCCTTGTAGAAGTTGATAAAAGATCCTAAGGCATGAAAAAGGAAACCCTAGGTGTAAATGCTTTTGTCATGATTGAAACCCTAACATGGTTTAGTCTTGGATCTATAGGTTTTATTATTAAATATTTTGATGATATTATCTAAATTTTAAAACCATAGCAAAGGTTGTTGTAAACTTCTATGGCATGAAAGTGAAACCCTAGTTGATTTCTTCCACTATGATTGTGTTCCTAACTAGGTTTAGGTTTTGAATATTTTAATTTCTTATTCAAAGTTTAGATAACCGTAGATTCTTTCCTTTGTGATAACATGGTAACCCTAGATTGATAAAGTTAGTTTCATGCTCTTGTACCTATATATTTGTGCTTGGTTGTACTTGTTAATGAGATTTGCAGGTACATAGTTTTCAACAGGTTGCCTACCTCATACTTGATGATGACTTTATGATGATGTTCAGCATGATGGAAAGAGGGAGTTGTAAGAATCCTGATGACAATGAGTTTACATGGATGATTAAAATATGACCTTGTTTCCATATGAAGATAAAAGGAATGATGTTTTGGAAGGTCAACATTCTCCGATGATATGATGATACAAATGAAAGAGCCTGTGTATGCATAAGAATAAATTTGTTGATGATAGAATTATCCTACTTAAGAGGGAGCTTGGATGACAGATAGTGTATATCCTTCATAATTGAAAAGAAGGACATGATTGCTAAGCCATACGTATAGTAAGAAGAGAATGAGATTAGAGAATAGCTAAAGAATTTCTGATAGTTACTCTTGTTTTATGAAGTTTTTAATGAAGATTTGGTTGTTTTGAGAAGTGTTGAAGCAAAGTTAGGTGTTGTTGAGGAAGTTGAAGAAGTAAGCGTCCGTCAAGGTTTGTTTGGATATCATGATGAACTTAGAAGCATCGGAATGGTTGAGGACCCCGAATATTATGTTAGAATATCGATAATAAGAACCAATATATTGGAAGTGATTGGGGTCATGAGGCTACAATATGTTTAGATGGATGGACAAGTAGTTGAATTGTTAATCTCTCCCTGAGAAGTTTGTATATTCTAAAAAGCATGTCTGAATTGGTGGATATCTCTGTTTTGGTTGAGAGCGAGAGATGAGTACCATAAGTTGCTCTTATGATGGTACTTGGGAGGACATATTTCCCTAGTTGGTATTGAGATCTCATGTTATGGACTAGCCTTGATGATGTTTATATCCTCATGTGGGAAGGTATCTTGGTCTTGTGGAAATCTATTTTAGTGTTTAACCTTGATGATAATTGGATCCCTAAGGATTGGTGTCCTAGCATGAAAGCCTAGATGGTATCTATATCATGTTGGATTGATACCCAGGTTGTGGCTTGATGGTACCTATAGAGGCAAGTATCCATGTTGACACCTCAAACCATGTTAGTGTCCTTTATCCTTGTATTAGTGTCTTGGAAATGACACTTGGAACCTTGAGTTGATGGATCCTTGAAATAGTGTCTTGACACTAGGATATTTGATGTGTTGGATACCATGGCAGTTTAGTTATCCCTAGCATTTTGTATGTTGTTGTACTCTTTTTGGAACATTTAAAATTGAGGTCAACATTGTAATGGTTCAAAAATTATAAATACCTCCCTAGTTAAGAGCGAGTGTTGAGAAATGTAACTAGTATCAGTCTTCATAATTGTTGTATGGCTCATGAAATGATGTAATTTTTATGTAATATATTTGTCAAAAGAAACCAAAAAAATAAAAAATAAAATAAAATAAAAAAATCGTTGTAAATGTCAAAAGAAAAATTATTTATAAGCATGGGTTTCATGCTTTATGTATTTTGTTTCTGGGTCAAGCATCCATTAAAGGATTCTAGGGTTGAGTCATGATTCATTGTCCTTGTCATTATGCTCTACACCCTTTTTGGGCTTTTTGTATCAAAGAAATAAAATTATTTTGATGTAATTTGGTCATCTTCTCCTCCACCATCAAGTTTGCCTGCCCATCCTTCAAGTTGGCCTTGACGAAGAGATTCGGCCTTATTGGGAGACTATATATAGGCTAGAACTAGACCTATTGTGAAGAGACTACACCAAGAATTGTGTATGCAATTCTAAGTGCAAAAGGATAGGGTATTATCTCTGCAAAAATATCATTGATCTAGAAATAGGCAGTCAAGATGGGATTGTACAATGAACGTAAAAACGTAGGCTGATAGAGAGGATTGGAATTCATATCATAGGTAATGAGCAGCATTATTATGAGGAGCATAGATTAGTCAAAGTATTTACTATAAAAGGGTAGATCCTTTAGCCCTAGATTTGTGGTTTGAGGGTCAAACCACTAGTGTGAGGGAAAACTTATTTGAGTCTATGGAGATGCATTAACTAATAGAGACTGATTGGAAAGGTCAGCTAAGTTGTGTTCAAAGTTGATTGAGCAATAGATTAGCTAACCTTGTACTATGATAATTAGTCAATTGAAGGAATGGTGTGATGGGCCATGTTTAAGGCAGGAAGTTGCATTGTACACAGTTCAGGATGTAGTAGATGAAGACCTCAAATGTAGGATCATAAAAGAAGGAATCGTGATCTCTTATGATACATATTTGGAGCCCTAGTTCAAGAAGCTGTAAGATGAGAAAACTTAGTGATAAAAGGGTTGGTTGCGGAAGATATAACATTAATAGGTAGTTGATGTAAGGGAAATATGAGTACTTCTGACGCAAGTTGAGGCTTATTCATGCACTCTCCCTTTTCGAGAGGGAGTAAGCATGGATTTATCCTCTCGGGTTGATATGGAGTAAGGATGGACAAGGGTTCTCCTTGTGTTAGGTACTATGATGGATTACAACTAATATCCTAAGTCAAGTACATGGACATGGATAAGGAGAATGGTGGATTGGATAAGTATCTTGGGCAGACATTCATGAGTCATGTACTGTGATGGATTAGGATGGAGATCCTAAGTCAAGTACATGGATTTTGATAAAGAATGGTCCAATGGACAGAAATTTCCTTAAGGGAAATGGTATAGTGGAGGACATACTTTGGGTATCTGTCATAATAATCCTAGGTAGAGTATGAAATATGTCAGTCTCAATCTGGGGTATTTAAGAGTTTGGGGGAAAATGAATTTTGTTTCTTGCAAACTCAAAAAAAGACCCAAAATCCTAAATTGGGTCCCACACTTAAATATTTCACTATTTGGTTTACTGATCGATTCGAGGGATAAAAAATATTGTGATGGAAAAAAAATTGAAGTCCCAATCTTAATCATCTTTAGCCTTCCATTGTATTTCAATGATTTCCTGACTCTGTCAATGAACCCAAACTATGTTGCAATTCAACAAATGAATGGTCACCCTACTAATTGACTATAAGAGTGACTTGTGATGGATCCTCACTATGTAACAATGATTTTAATCTATATCCATGACTAAGCTAAAACACATGAATTTTACCATCAAGAAGTTAAGCTCCAAACTATATTTTCAATAAGCCAATGAACAGAAATCCACTTTGAACAAATATATCAATACATTTGTGAAATAAGAGAGAGAAGTAAAATAATTCAGTTAGCCCAGTCTCTCATTCAATACATTAGAAAACTCAAAACCTCCAAATCTTTGTCCTTTTGAAACCCTCTCTCAAGCTACAGGTTTTGCTTAAATACAAAAGGGGAACAATCTGTTAAGATCCACTAATTATGGATCTTATTTCAAAATCTATCAAAATGTTTAATCTATTAAAATTGATTACAATATTTCTTGGATATCAGCTACAAAAAATTCCTATTCTATAGAAAATAATGACACTTCAACTAAACACTAATTCTCCTAAATATTAAAAAAAATAAACTAAATTCAAGAATCCCACTTCTTGTAGTAAATGAAATTTGTAACCATTGTAGTCAAATGAATTGACTAGTGATGATGCTACTACATTAAGGTAGCTCCACTAATATGTGAGAATGAAACATTTGAACATGGGGTAACCAAGCAAGAGATCACAGTTTTAGAAAAGGCTATGAGGAACAACTTCAACAAGAATTCCCCCCTCCGCGGATTTGGAAAATAATTTGGAGGGGTTATGACTTACCAAAAATAAACTTTGATCACTAGTTGATGGTGCATGACATATTTCTCACCTTTGACAACGTAACTAAAATAAAAATGCCATCAATTTGCATTCTTTTTCAGTTAGAAAAGAACCTCCCTTCACTTATTCCTATAATGAAAAGTCACAAAACATTTGCAAAATATTTCCATCCAAGGGCTATGGGGGGTCCCTCACCCCTATCACTAGAAGAATTAATGATTTTTGGAGGAGGTTTCCAAGAAAAATATCCACAACATTTTTATTAGAACTATCTTAGTCTACTCTACCAAAGTTCTTATCGTGCAAAATGTGGTTTGCAACGAATCAAAACATATTTCAAAAATGAGTAGCGGAATTATCCACAAATAGCTAGAATGGAAATATTATTATTGGATGAAGTGTTAGATCTCAAAAGGAATATGTTGGACTAGCATATAGGGTACTCAATGTAAATAAGCTCATTGCAATCATTGTTGTATAAACCACTAACCCTCAATTTTCATATAACCCTGACCTTCAAAATTTGAGTGTTGGAAATTGCAAATGGGGAAAGATGACTTCCAGCAGTGGCCTTAGAGAGATTGCAATGTAGTTGATATTTTAAAGGGGCCTCAAAGGAAATTTGGGGTGGTAGGGGAGGCATAGGGGAATTTTCCCAACTTCTGAAGGAAAAATATAAATATTGTTTCGATGGGAGGTGTTACAGAAAAATCTTGCACTTCTTGAGATAAAGTATGAAAGATCAAGTGTGAAACCTACTACACATTAGAGGGGGCCATTTTCACCTAACCAACCCTCTTCTCACTTCTACAAAACTCTTTTCTAGCTCAAGGGGGGTTCTTATTGGGATAGGATTGCTAGGGTTCAATAGTTCTAGTATTTAAGTTCAAATGGAAGTTCCCCAAACACACACAATCAAGGGATTACCAGATGATCTTGGAGAGGAAAGCCTAGAAAAATTATTTTAATCATATTATAAATAAAAATGGGTGACAAAGGATAGAAAACTAGTGCCTTAGCTTGCCAATATATTTTTCGGGCTTATGGGGTCAAGGAATAAACAATCTTGAAAGACTTCGAGTAGATACAAGAATTAATAACAACTAGGGAAAGTAAACCAACTTACCTATGGCTTTAAATTAGGGATAATTTTCACAAAAACTTAAGGGAAGGATTTAACCTACTCATTCCTCAAAGACTTGGAGGAAGGATTAGTTTAACAAGAAATCATGGAGAAAATATCATGCTAACCTACTCAATACATGATTCATCCATCCAATAAAACATCAAAAAAAGATAAAAGAAGTTAACCTACTTCAAACACCATTCATTCATCCAATATTCTCCATAAATCACCATGAATAGAGAACAAATCCACATCAACAAAACCCCCAATAAAACAACTCAACTCATCCATCCATAACCAAATTCTAAAAGAAAAAAAAATCAAAGAAATTTCAGACTTTGTTAAGCCTCATATAAGTTCGATGCTAACCCAAAAACTCCTTATTAAAGCCTATATATTGATTGATTAAATTTCTATTGTTATATTGTCATGTACGGTAGAACCCCTCATTGTCTCATTTTATTATAATTGTTTCTTTTGTCTCCCATATATATATATACTAAGGAGACCTAGTCTTAGGATCATCAAATATCATTTTTTTCATTGTATTTATTGTATCAGGGGGTTTCCCCCTTAAAGAGGACTATAATTATTGGTTTCTTATCATTGTTAAGGCGGAAGGATCCTAAAATTTGGTATCAGAGCTCTTGATCCCAGGGTTTTTCTAATTCTAATAGGTCGTCGTGGAATTTTTGCTATAATTTTTTTTCTAAGAGAATTAAGATTGTGAAACTTAGATAATATTGAGAAGACATCATGAGCAATATCTGGTTCAAGTTTCAGATCTTGGTTTGCTATATTTTCGGAGATATGGTCCAAGAAAGTTAGGGTTTCTAAATGCTCCTAAAGTTTCTCTCAAACAAGTCAATTCATAATTTTCGCCATAACTTTTTTTTGTGAGACTTCAAATGTGAAACTTCAACCACATCAAGTATAAATCATGATGAACATATAGGCCAAGTTTCATATCTTTTTTCTCTATATTTTCATACAAATGCTCCAAGGAAATTAGGATTTTTTTATGCTCTAGAATTCAGTGTCAAATATTCTAGTTTGGATTTTTTGCTGTAATTTTTTTATCGTAAGGTTTCATAGAGTGAAACTTGGACCATATTAAGGAGAAATCTTGGGGATTATTTGGTTCCATTTTCAAAATTTTCTTTGCTATACTTTGGGAGCTATATCCTATGGAATTTAGGGTTTGTGAACAATCATGAAATAAATATTAAATAGGTTAACTTGGTATTTTGCTTATATCTTCTTGTCAATCCAAGGGACATATAGAAGTACCTTAGTTATAAGTTAAATAACTATATTTCAAGAATAGGACATATGGAATATTATACAAGTTTTTTCATGAGAAGAGGCCATAAAAAAATCAACAAATTTTGGGAAAGTTACTATATGTATCAATTGGCACATCAAATTCATTTCACACGTGTGGAATTGCAAGAACTACATAGTTGAGTATCGCAGAAAAAAATTTCATATCGATAAGGCCTCAAATCTTAGAGATATATCAATAAATATTCAACCATTATGATATTCTCCAAATTAAGGTACATAACTTATTATTGTCCTAATTGTTCATTAGAAGATCCCTTTTTTTGTTGTAATAAAGAGGAGGGTTATTATTATTTTCCAACATGACTCCGAAGAAAGCTACTACACCAATTAAATCTATTGAAGGCTCATCCTTGACCCATGAAGAAAGTGAAGACTTATAATATAGGTTATCTCAATTAGAGAAGAAGGTTAATGAAATGGATGGTAGTATGTTGAAAAAGGTGTATTTCCTAGGTTCTCAAATAAATATTAAAAGAGAAATGGAAAAAAAGATGAATAAAAATAAGGAATATAAAAGAAGATAGAAGGAATAAAAATGAATATGAATGAAAATAAGGAAGGAATATAAATGAAGATGAATGGAAACAAGGAAGAATTATAAAAATCTATGATTTCCATGAAAAATCCTCTCTTGGAGAGACTTCTTAAAGGATGTGGATATTCAAGGAAATCATAACATAAGGAGAAGTTTGTTGTTGAGAACCAATGTCATATGGGGAATATGCTAACACAATTGGAGAACAAAAATTCTAAATAGTAGAACCATAATCATGAATTTTCAATCCAAGATTTACTTCATTGGGGCTTCAAGTCAGCACCAAGAAACTACTACATTATGATTTTTGATATGAGGAAAAGTGATGGTAATGATCCTACAACATCGATATTTCAAATGAAGAAATAATTTGACCTACGCGAAGTGGAATTCTTACAAAAGGTAAATGTTGCATCCATGTTTTTAGAGCAAGACCGACATGAATGGTATCAATGACTTTTTGAAATAAAAAAAAGGATTCATTTATATCTCGGTCCATTTTTATAGAGGAATTGGTATCACATTATGGGAATATTAAGAGAAACACATTCTTTATTCAATTAGTAAATATTCAACAAAAAGGTCCTCTTACAGAGCACATTCAATAGTTGCAAAATTTGAGTCTTTGAGTAAAGAATATTTCAGAGGATAAGTTTCCATAGACCTATTTATGTGTACTTTAAAGGAAAGCATACAACATGAGGTGTTCGTCTTTGAACCTAAATCTCTAGATCATGCTTTTAGCATGGCAAGAAAAGTTGAAAGTAAAAATATGGCCACTAGAAAATTGGTCACTAATAACTATAGAGAAAATCATGCTCCCTTTCCTAAACAGACAAGGTTTACTTCTCAACAAATGGATGAAAGAAGAACAAAGGGATTATGTTTCAACTGTTATAGCAAGTATAGTAAAGGGAATAAATGTATTGAGAACAAATTATTCTACATAGACTATGAAGATGAAAAAGATCAAGAAGTGGAAACTTCACAAGATCTAGAGGTAGAAGAAACTACTCCAACAATATGTTGTCATGCATTGGACGGCATCGGTACTCCACAAACCCTCAAGATAGAAGGATATATCAAAATGCAAAGGGTAATATTATTAATTGATTCAAGTAGTACCCATAACTTCATCAATTACAAATTGGTAAAACTTTTTACTTGTTTTCTATATCCAACACTATAATTTCAATTGATGATTGTAGATGGAGGTACCATAAATTGTTCAGGGAAGTATAATAAGATTAAGCTAAATATGGGGGAATATTTATTGGTTAGTCCTATGATTGAAATCCAAATGGGTGGTGTTGATGATGTATTAGGGGTCCAATGGTTAAAATCATTAGTAACATTGGCCCTTAATTTAGAATATATTTTCATAAGATTTATCTCAAAAGGAAAGGAAATTGAGCTTAAGGTATCCAAGGGAAACCTAGTAAAGTGATAAGCTCTAATAGCATGAAAAAATTGTTAAAAAAGGGAAACCAAGATGTAGTTGTACAATTGTGTTCATTAGATGTTCAAACATCTATATCCTCTATGCTAGTGGATCTTCAAAAAGTTATCAACTATCATGCTAAGGTATTTGGAGAAATTCCTAAGGGTCTTCCACATGTCTGATAACATGACCATGCTATTCATTTACAACCGGGAAGTGTACCACCTAAAATTAGGCTTTAGAGATATTCACATTCACAAATGAGTGAGATTTATAGTATGGTTCAAGAAATGATATAGGCGGGCATCATTCAACCTAGCTAGAGTGCTTTCTCTTAACTAGTGGTGATGGTTAACAAAAAGGATGGTTTATGGCATATGTGTCCAAACTACAATGAAAGATAAGTTTCATATTCTTGTCATTGATGAATTGATAGATGAATTTCATGGAGCAATTTTCTTTACTAAGTTGTATCTTCGTTCTGGATATCATCAAATCATAATGAGGCAAGAAGACATTCCCAAAATAGCCTTCAAAACACATGAAGTTCATTAATAGTTTTTGGTTATGCCATTTGGACTTACAAATGCACCTTTAACATTTCAAAGCTTGATGAATTCTATTTTCAAAGCCTTCCTTAGAAAATTTGTGCTAGAATTTTTTGATGACCTACTAAATTACAAAAAATCTTGAGAAGAGCACATACAACATGTTGACAAGGTCTTGACACTATTGGAAGAGCAACAACTATATGAAAATTCTTCCAAGTGTTCCTTTGGGGTTCAAGAAGTGTAATATTTGGGTCATATTGTAGCACACGATGGTGTAAAGGTGGTTCCTAACAAAATCAAACCTATGAGGGAAAGGCCAATCCAAAATACCTTGAAGAAACTCAAAGAATTCTTACGATTGGCAATATATTACTGCAAAATGTTCAAGAATTTTGATCAAATAGCGGCACCTCTAAAAAAATTATTGAAGAAGGAAGCATTTTCTTGGACTAAAGAAGCAATCAAAGAATTTGAAGAACTTCAAGAGGCTATGTGTACAAATATAGCCTTGAGGCAACGCCTAATTTCACAAAAATATTTATTTTGGAGTGTGATGCCTTAAGCCATGGCATCGGTGTAGTTTTGATGCAAGAAGGAAGACCCCTTGCCTTTAAAAGTAGTGAACTTAAAGGAAAGAGCTTACTCAAACCAATGTATGAAAACTAAATGTTGGGCATAATACATGTAGTTAAGAAGTTACGTCCATACCTAATAGGAATACACTTCAAAGTAAAAACAAATCATGATAGTCTAAAGGACTTCTTGGAGAAAAGACTATATTCAGAAGAGCAACAAAAATGGGTCACAAAGGTATTGGGTTATGACTTTGAGATTATATACAAAAAGGGAAAACAAAATATTATGGAAATTGCACTCTCAAGGAAATAGTAATATGCAAATGATTTTAAGACGAAGGAGGAGCGAGGAAAGAAATGGAGCGAGGAGCACTGAACCCTAAAGCCACCGCCGCCTCTGTGCCCTCGGCCTCTGTTCAGCCTCGGCTCTCTGCCGCTGAAGGGGAAAAGCCATTCCAGATCTGGAGATCGGAGCATTCCTCATCACTTTTGAAACAGGCTTTGTGCAGAAACCCGGAGCCGGTGCCAAACCCAGACTACGAAGCTGTCGCCGCCGCCGTTGCCTCCCTGTCCTCGCCCGCTGCTTGGCCCCTGAGAAAACATGCGGTTGAAAGGAGGGCTCGATTCAGGATCTACAGGAGGAGCGAACCTGAGTTGATGCTCCAAGTGGAGGTTGAGCCGAAGGAAGAGGCGATCCTCCATGCGTTAAGCACAGGCACGAATAGCCAGGGCAGTTTTGGTCCCTCCATTAATAAGGGGCCTCTCTTCAGATCAGATACCCTTCCCTTTGCAGCGAACCCGAGCTGGAGCTACAGACGCCTTAAGCAGAATATTTCTTCTCTCCCGCTGCCTCCTTGGGGTAAAGAGTTGGGAAACTCAAAAGATTCTAGCCCCATGCTGCTCCAGAACTCTTCTGAAAATTCCTCTGCCCCTTTTCAGGTTCAAATCGCACAGATTCTTGGCAAGACCATTCTGCAATGGGTAAACCCTACAGATCTTGTGCAGAACCTCAAAGCAAATTTGGAGCACAGACTTGGGATTCCCTCAGCCCTACAAAGGCTTATTTTCCAAGGTAAACAGCTCGATGATCCGCTTCCTCTCTCTTTTTACAGCATAAAAAACAACAACTCTTTAGTGTTTTCCTTTCGCTTGAGAGGTGGAGCTGCAGGTCAATCTTCTTCTGCTCCTCCATTCTCCTACAAAGTTGCAGTCCTCTCTGAGATACCAGCATCACCTGAACCTCCCAAACCCAAGCCTTTTTTGGTTGACAAGTTGGAGGAGGTTCCCTCTGTTGAGATCTCCTACTCTGACCTTGCAGACAACACCCAAAAATTTGCTGAAAGGGCCATCATATGCAGATTCAACGGGCTCTGGCCACGCTCAAAGGATCTTTATGACTGGATCAAAGACAACTAGACTCATCGCTGCAAGGTTTATTTCTGTGCAAAGGGATACTTCATAGTGTTGTTCAATCACACCGAGCACTACGAAAAGGCCTTAGAAGAAGGCCCTTGGTTCATGGGTACAGCAGGCCTCTTCTTAACTCCATGGTTCCCAGACTTCGACCCAGCTTCAGCAGTCATCACTAAAGCCCCTGTCTGGATCAGACTTCCTAATCTCCCAATACACCTGTGGCGCATAGAAGTATACAGGCAAATAGGCAACACCTTGGGCTGCTTCTTAATGGGAGACTACGCGAGGGAACAGCAAGGGCTCTATACATATGCTAGAGTATGTGTGGAGCTAGATTTAAGCAAGGGACTGCCAGAGCAAATCAATCTCAAGATCAATGACTCTTTTTGGACCCAGATTCTAGACTACGAAAACACTGCCTTCCGATGCCGCCATTGTCACCTAACAGGGCACCTGCAGAACTCCTACCCTTCGCTGGCAGCAAAAATGAAAAAGGGCTTCTTTGCAAAAACCAAGCCCAAGCGATGGGCTCCCTGTCCTCCGCCGCCAGCCGGAAGCTCTAGCTCCCCAAGTTCGGAGGATGAGGAAAGCGATCCAGAACCGGACCAGGCGCCTCAGCCGATGGATCCGCCTACGGATTCGAAGGGACACTCCCATGTTACAGCAATCTCCCAGAAACGCGCCCATGAGACTTCCTCCTCTGAATCAGAAAAGGAGTGCCCGAAGATCGAGAATTCCAGCCTTCAAGTTGTTTTAGCTCATTCTCCCCAGGATGGCTGGACAAAAGTCAACAAAAAGAAAGGGAAAAAACTCTGTGTTGTAGCTTCTGCCCCTGTGGGGTAAAAGCCTGTTAGTCTGTCTTTGCTCTCGAGTTATTTGTTGTAACTGTGAGTTTGCTTCTTTCTTCCGGGACCGAGGTTGATGGATCCATCATTTCCGGTCTGACAGTCTCTTGCTTCTCATGATTGTACTATATTTTTCTTTTACTTAATAGATTTAGTCTTTATCGAGAAAAAAAAATATGCAAATGATTTACTGTGTGTTATTTCCATTCCAAAATTTGACTAGGTGGAAGAAGGATAGAATAATATTAAGATGAGAAGATATGCAAGATCATTCAATAGTTGTAGGAGGACCTTGATGTTGTATAAATATTTACATGGAAAATTGATTTTTTATGGTATCAAGATCGCTTATTCTTATGTAAGAATTATCAACTCAAAAAGAAGGTCCTATTGGAATTACACACTTCTCCTATAGGAGGCCATTTAGGGTTCTTGAAGACATACCATAGGATCAAGAAAGATTTCCTTTGGGAAGGTCCTAAAGTAGATGTGAAAAAATTGTGCAAAATGTGAGGTGCACCAACAAAATAAAAGAGAGACTATCAAGACCTCGGTGCTCCTTCAACCAATAACCATAGCAAGCTAGCATTGGGAAGATGTTTCAATGGATTCTATTACAAGTTTACCCAAATCTGAAGGAAAGAGTGTCATTATGGTAGTGGTAGATTAAATTAAAAAGGATGCCCACTTTTTCTCTCTTTCACATCCTCTTAAAGCAAGTATTGTGGTTGGAGCATTCATGTAAACAATCCAAATGCTGCATGGAATACAAAAGATTATTATAAGTGATAAAGATCAAATTTTCACAAGAAATTTCTGGACTAAATTATTTTCTTGTTTGGGAACTCAATTTGCTCACATCTTCATCTTACCATCCTCACTATAATGGGAAAATTAATATTGTAAATAAATTTTTATAAGGATATATATACATTGTTTTGCATATGATAAACAGACAAAATGGGTCAAATGGTTTCCCTTGGCAAGATCGTGGTACACACATCCTTCCATACTTCATCAAAGATGTCACCATTTATGGCACTTTGTAAGTATCATCCTCCATCCATCACATCACCCTTGAAAAGGGATATAAAGGCTCAAACAATAGAGGACCACATCCAACACCAACAAGAGGTTCTCATGAAGGAAAAATTGGTTATGGAACAAAATAGGATGAAACAACAATCATATCAACATCATAGTGAAAGGAAATTTGAAGTGGGGGATTATGTATTTGTGAGATTACAACCATATAAACAGATGTCCCTCAAGCAACAAAAGAATGGAAACAAATTATTTCCAATGTATTATGGTCCATATAAGGTTTTGCAAAGGATCGGAAGTATGGCCTACAAATTGGAGTTTCCTCCATCTTCATGGGTACATCCAATCTTCCATGTTTCATTCTTAAAGAAGGTCATAGATGATAATATCCCCGTTGAATATATTTTATCAAATATTAATGAAAAGGGGAAAATAATACTAGAATCAAAAACAGTTTTGGAAACAAGGACTAAGAAGCTGAGAAATCGAGCAATCACTAAGTACCTCATCAAATGGGAGAACCTACTAGTGGAAGAAGCAACATGGGAAGATGAGTGTTTCACGCAAAAACACCCACAAATAGTCAAGTGTTGAGGACAACACTTATTTGAAGGGAGGGGCGTGCTAAGCCCCATTGTTAAGTTATGGTATGTTCTATGCTTATAACAATTTACTTTTTATTATTATTATATTCCATGAATTAACAATCACATGTACATAAAGTAAAGTGAAGATATAACATTAAACAATCGACAGAAAACAAGCCAAGACAAGAGACACAAGATGTGGCGGCTAGCCAGGGACAAACCCCATAATGTGTTTGGAAACCCTTTGATCAAATATTCTTTTATCTTCAATAATTCAGCAGAGAGAAATAGTACAATAAATCTAATTTATATCAGCAGTAGCAAACCCTAGATCAATAGCATTAGCATTAGTGGTTTCATCATCAAAACTAGGGCAGTCAATATCTCACAAACCGACCGTCGAATCGGCTTGATTCCACCACCAAAAGTTGCAGCCTTTAGAGGAGGTTTAGAGGAACCTACAACGTAGTTTAGATGAGGAGATATTCTGGTCCACGCAGGTCAAACTTCACTTCTACAGTTGCAGCTTCAGTTTCAGCATCTTCCTTCAAACTAGGGCAATTGATATCTCGCAAATCGTCTGTCGGATCGACTTGATTCCACCACCAAAAGTTGCAACCTTAAGAGTAGGTTCAGATGAACCTATAGTGCAAATCATAAGAGGAGGTTTGATGGTCCATGTTGGTCAAAGTTTGGATATGCAGTTGTAGCTTCAGTTTTAGCAGCTTCCGACTTCACATGTGTGAGAGAGAGACCCTTTTTTGCGCAGTAGAGAAGAGACTATTTTCTGCGCAGTAGAGAGAGAGAGAGAGATGTGATGAGATGAGTGAGTGCAAATGAGGAAAATTCCTCCTATATTTATACACAACTGTTGATGTTTGAATAGATGCGACTATTGGGCTTCTGAGCCTACATGAGTTGTAGGTCGACTTGATAATAATTCCATAATCAAAATAAATTCATATCTCCATGAATACTTATCAGAATCGGATGATCTTTAGATCAATCCTACACCTCTCAACAAGAGGAATCTAACGAACATATTATCAGCCATGAATAAGATGACCCACATGAATTTTGGCCCTAGTTTCCAATTTTAACACTCCCTCTCAACTAGGGAGAGCTTCATCTACAATCTGTCTGTCGGTCGCGACTATTCATCCATAAAATTCATTGCCCTATATAGCCTGACCCTTGCCCTGCTCTGCTCTATTCTACATGTTCTGCTTTGTCTTGTTCTACCCTGTACTGATCTGTACAGCTCTGTCTGTTATGCTCTGCTCTGCCTTTTTCCGAATTATGAATAAGAATAAATGATCGAGGATGTATCATACTGATTCAAAGTTAGTCTCAGAGTATGTACCATTGGTCCCAGACCAGTCTCAACCAACTTGAAGTCAGCGTCATAGTGAGTACAACTCCTACCACTGGTCCCAGACTAGTAACATCCTCCATTGACTCAAATTCAACCTCAGAGTGCGTACCACTGCTCCCAAACCAGTAACAACCAACCTGAAGTCAGTGTCATAGAATGTACCACTCCTACCACTGGTCCCAGACCAGTATCATTGATCCCAGATCAATGGATGTCATCCTAGCATAGGGAGTATGGTATATACAACGATGCATCCATCGGTACTACTATGGTCCCTAACTTCATTTCCTTGCTCATTGATCAGATGAGAGGTACTTCCCATGAGTCCCAGACTGCATGGGTAGGATGTCTCGAAAGGAGAACTTAATCAATCCCATCCTTATAGGAGAACACATCAATCCTGCTATAATCTCCATGGAGAACACATCAATACAGGCCGTCATGGAGAACAAATCAATCCAAGCCTCATAGGAGAACACATCAATCCCGCTACAATGTCACCACGGGATGTACATGTATACCACCAGGGGATAGTGAATCTTGTGGTCATATGCTGCTCCAAGAAGTACCCCACACCCCCTAGAGCTCACAGAGCTCAATGCATCATACAGGACCCTCATTGGAGGGTCTTTAAACAACTCCAAGTTGTTCTTGGAAAGTCAGGAATTTTACTTTCCTAAGGGGCTTTGTTAGAATGTCGGCGACTTGTTCATCTATACCAATATGTTGGAGCCTTATAGCTAACCACTGCACCATATCTTGAATATAGTGGTGCCTGATATCGATATGCTTAGAGCGATCATGAAATACGAGATTCTCTGACAAACGAATCCCACTCTAGTTGTCACAAAGGATCACGGTGGTATCCAATGTAAATCCAAACATCTCACTAAAGAGATTTCGCAACCAGACTACCTCACAGGAGGCCATGCTAGCAGCAATATACTCTGCTGCGACGGTGCTCAAGGCCACCGGCTTCTGCTTCCTGCTCATCCAGGATATCGAAGCAGATCCCAAGGAGAAACAACACCCGAAAGTGCTCTTACGATCCTCCACATTGCCTGCCCAATCAGAATTTCTGTATCCAAATATTCTCACATCTCCGGCAAAGTATCTTAACCCATAAGTGATTGTGCCACGAAGATATCTCAATAGATTATTGGCACCAATCCTGTTATGAAACCAGCTCAAGAAAAGATAGAAAAGATAGATCAACGCCTTAGAATTCAGCCTCTTCGAGGGGGCAACCTCCTTTACATTACATAAATGAACAATTCTTGGATGATTCAAATGACAAAACCTCCTTTCTATATATAGGAGTCTAAGGAGTCACAATATAACCCAGCTGACCTAATAATAATAATATAAAGCCACAAAAATAACAATAGAGGGATTCTATGGGGCACAGTAATAACAATATGGGGGCAATAGGGGCACAACAATATTAATAAGGGTTACAACTACCATAGTAATGGGGTAATCACTAGTATTATAGGGACCCAACATGCCCCTCTCCTTTAAAAAAGTGTTGTCCTCAACGCTTGAGTAATTCTGGATACTTCTATATAAAATTCTCATCCTCCCATGTGGAATCTTCCGCAGATAAGTTCTTCCACT